>JAWPHD010008305.1:0-116875 GCA_037043455.1 Cyrtodaria siliqua | reverse complement strand
ACCTAGTGACCTAGTTTTTGACCCCACATGACCCATTTTCGAACTTGATCGAGATTTCATTGAGACAAACAATTAAGATAAACATTCTGACAAAGTTGCATCAAGCTCGGGTCAAAATATGGCCTCTAGAGCACAGGTACCGGTTTAAAAAAAAAAAAAAAAAAAAAAAAGTTATATTCTATTAAATACTGAAGGTCAGCATCGAGGAAATCCCAAAATATAGGCATGCATCTCTAAACAACAGCTGCAGTGTTAGTTTTTGAAGTCCCACAGAGCTGTCATATGCTGCAATCAACTCAGGAATAAATTATCTTTCCAATAACATACATTTTCATATGTCCACACCACATAAGAAAAGCTCTGGTGCTCGAAAAACACAGAAAACGTACCTGTTTTTAAAAATCGACTCTAAGCCAGTCCGTATTATTCGCCTATACAGACCCCCGTAGACCGCCGTTTAGCCTTTTTAGAAGCTCCCGCGGACATAACAACTCATCGACACTATTCCTTACGCACAATATGTCTTTATCCATACAATAAATAATGTCCAAGTACCTTTCCGACGATCAAAAGTACACGTTTTCAAAAATCTCAGTATCCCACGACGCCATTTGCATTGAGAATGCCGGAAGTTGATAGCAAAGCCGCAGAAATACTTGTTAAATACTTGTGATCGTCGGAAAGGTACTTGGACATTATTTATTGCACGGATAAAGACATATTGTGCGTAAGGAATAGTGTCGATGAGTTGTTATGTCTGCGGGAGCTTCTACAAAGGCTAAACAGCGGTCTACGGGGGTCTGTATAGGCGATAAATACGGACTGGCTTAGAGTCGATTTTTAAAAACAGGTACGTTTTCTGTGTTTTTCGAGCACCAGAGCTTTTCTTATGTGGTGTGGACATACGAAAGTGTATGTTATTGGAAAGATAATTTATTCCCGAGTTGATTGCAGCATATGACAGCTCTGTGGGACTTCAAAAACTAACACTGCAGCTGTTGTTTTGAGATGCATGCCTATATTTTGGGATTTCCTCGTTGCTGACCTTCAGTATTTAATAGAATATAACTTTTTTTTTTTCTTTTTTTTTTTTTTAAACCGGTACCTGTGCTCTAGAGTGTACACAAGGTTTTTCCAATATTTGACCTAGTGACCTAGTTTTTAACTTCATGTGACCCATTTTCGAACTTGATCAAGATATAATTAAGATAAACAATTTGACAAAGTTTCATCAAGATTGGGTAACAAATATGACCTCTAGAGTGTACACAAGTTTTTTCAAGTATTTGACCTAGTGACCTTGTTTTTGACCCACATGACCCATTTTTGAACTTGACGGAGATTTCATTAAGACAAACATTCTGACAAAGTTTCATCAAGATCAGGTCAAAAATATGGCCTTTAGAGTGTACACACGGTTTTTCCAAAGTTTGACCTAGTGACCTAGTTTTTAACACCATGTGACCCATTTTTGAACTTGACCAAGATATAATTAAGACAAACATTTTGACAAAGTTTCATCAAGATTGGGTCAGAAATACGGCTTCTAGAGTGTACACAAGGTTTTTTCAAGTATTTGACCTAGTGACCTAGTTTTTAACCCCATGTGACCCATTTTCAAACTTGACCAAGATATAATTAAGACAAACATTCTGACAAAGTTGCATCAAGCTCGGGTCAAAAATATGGCCTTTAGAGTGTACACAAGGTTTTTCCAATATTTGACCTAGTGACCTAGTTTTTGACTCACATGACCCATTTTTGAACTTGACCGAGATTTCATTGAGACAAACAATTAAGATAAACATTCTGACAAAGTTGCATCAAGCTCGGGTCAAAAATATGGCCTCTAGAGTGTACACAAGGTTTTTCCAATATTTGACCTAGTGACCTAGTTTTTGACTTCATGTGACCCATTTTCGAACTTGATCAAGATATAATTAAGATAAACAATTTGACAAAGTTTCATCAAGATTGGGTAACAAATATGACCTCTAGAGTGTACACAAGTTTTTTCAAGTATTTGACCTAGTGACCTAGTTTTTGACCCCACATGACCCATTTTTGAACTTGACCGAGATTTCATTAAGACAAACAATCTGACAAAGTTTCATCAAGATCAGGTCAAAAATATGGCCTCTAGAGTGTACACACGGTTTTTCCAAAGTTTGACCTAGTGACCTAGTTTTTAACACCATGTGACCCATTTTTGAACTTGACCAAGATATAATTAAGACAAACATTTTGACAAAGTTTCATTAAGATTGGGTCAGAAATAGGGCTTCTAGAGTGTACACAAGGTTTTTCAAGTATTTGACCTAGTGACCTAGTTTTTAACCCCATGTGACCCATTTTCAAACTTGACCAAGATATAATTAAGACAAACATTCTGACAAAGTTGCATCAAGCTCGGGTCAAAAATATGGCCTTTAGAGTGTACACAAGGTTTTTCCAATATTTGACCTAGTGACCTAGTTTTTGACCCCACATGACCCATTTTCGAACTTGACCGAGATTTCATTGAGAAAAACATTCTGACAAAGTTTCATGATGATTGCATCAGAAATGTGGCCTCTAGAGTGTACACAAGCAAAAGTTAACGGACGACGGACGGACGACGGACGGACGACGGAAGACGGACAACACACCATCCCATAAGCTCTGCTGGCCCTTGGCCAGTAGAGCTAAAAAATTAAAAATTGTTGATAATGCAAAAAAATCGACCTCAAGATATAGTAATTTAAACATATTAAATTCATTATCAGAATTGAATTCATTATTGAGAAAAAAAAAAAAAAATACCTACCTACCCTATATTTTTTGCCAGTGTTACCTGAACCACACATATTATTTTTTATTTGGCCTGACCGTTAATCGACAGACATATTGTCGCAAAAGTCCAATTTCAATACTCTAATAACCCGTTTCTAATGCACTGCATCGTTTTCTTAATGTTTTACTAACAAATGGTTTAAAATAAAACTACTAAAGCAACTATCCTCCGAGCACGTTAAAGAACCATAGGAATCTATTCGATAATAAGAGTAGGGCACGGTTCCCGGATTCCTCTGTATCCTTCCCCTCTCTCTGGGGCGGCTCTAAATAACCTATACTGTGTTGATGAGCCGTTAAACAACATTCAATTCAATTCAATTAAAAGTGCAAATTATATAGTACAATTGAAATGTCAGCCCCGCAAGTGAGTGACAATAAACCTAAGAATTTTCATTGCTTTGATTAATTAGAGATATATAGAAAGCACATCATGTATGTACAAAGTATGTATTATAATTTTATTAAAAGTGATGGATTTCCAAATGTAAACCTTTAGGAATATATTGAAAAAATTGCCAGTACTTTTAAAGACAAATGCAATAAAATAAAATATCACTTTCCAGTATATTTAATAAAGTGACGCACGACAATATTTTTTTTTTTTAAGCAAGCAGCATTCCAATTTTCTACATCACTTACATCTTTGCTTTACTATGTATAGGATAGAGGCTATGAAGAGAAATCTTCATCATTAAGAAACCGAAGGGGAGTGGGGCGTAGCAACCGACAGAAGTTTCGTAATGGTGAAGATTTCCCTTTATACTCTCTATCCGACTTAGTGTTTACCGTACATTTATCGATAGTCTCTATATCATAGAGAGCAATGGCAGTAAATTCTGCAAGAATATTTGAAATTCTGAGCCATCCGATTGGTTTGAAAAGTAGGGTAAACACTAACCTCAACTGACAAGAATGAGGACTATTGCAGAGCAATGTAAGTCCCCTACTGGCATGTATTTTTGCAGTTTGGTATTTGCAGGAGCATAATATGCTGCTAAAAGCAAACTCTTTTTTATGTGAATTAGTATTTTCTAAAGTATATCCTTCAATTTCGATTGATCTAATGCGTACATTTCCAGAGAAACAAAGCAAAAATGCAAAATTCGTCAAATTAAAGACCATTGTGAATTTGCTCTGGCTTATTGTCAAAGCTGATCTACCCAATAAACAACTATGACCTAAATTTGGTTGATTTGGTTTAAATGCAGTCTTGAATAATTGAGATAAACGTGAACATTTGTGCTGACACTTTTGATTTCGTTGCTGATGGAAAAGTAACCAATTTCTTCAAATTTCACCAAAACCAACAAAAGCCTTCCTTCATAAATTTTAATTTGTACAGGAGAGCTTAAAGGGACACATGGCAATCTTGAGTTTTATTCAAACATTAAAATTTTCTCCTCAATTTACTTATCCTGCGTCATTTTGACTTTAAAACTGCTTGCATATATTTAAATAAAAACTTGAAATTTCAATTATCTTCATTATTTCACCAATTCTTTAAATATATTATTGATGCACTATTATAAAAAGTTAGTAATATGTAAAAATAATATGCTTTGAACTATTCTAACAATTACTATTAATGATTGAACAAATGCAAGTGAAGAGAAAAACTAACGGGACGCCGGGAGTTTTTAAAAAATCAAGATTGCCGTGTGTCCCTTTAATGAGTGTTTTTGGCACCATAATTGTTACTACAAAACTTTAAATGGAAAATTTAACTGTGTGTGCGTAAGTAATCTTACCTGAGACAATTACAAAAAGACAGACAGTGATAATAACCACGACAATTGGCCAGTCAAATAATCCTGCTGCTGGATTTGTTGGCGTAGGTTCTTTTGCTGATTTTGTTGAATCACCATCTTAAAAAATCAAAACAAATTTTAGTATATTATTTTGCACTTATACATATATATTTAAGACAATCATTTTACAAGGAACAAATCATAAAGAAGAGTCAAATTGTCCTTGACCTTGGTGAATGGGGGGGAAATTATTTGACGATATTGAAAAACACAAACTTGATAGAGGCTAACCCAAGGAACATGTATATGATATTTCAGTATAATGGAATCAGTGGTTTCGGAGATGTTGTTTGAAATTTACTTAAATTTGACCTAGTTTTAGCCATGGCGGCCATCTTGGATGACTGGCGGCCGCGAAAAACATAACTCTGAGAGGGGACCTCCCAAGTAACATTGTGATGAAGTTTCATCAAAATCCTTCAAGCGGTTTCAGAGGAGATGTCGATTTTATAAAATTGCTAACAGACGGACAGACAGACGGACGAAAAGTGATCGCAAACTTAGCCCTCCTGGCCTTTGGCCAGTAGAGCTAAAAACAGAGTTTCAAGTGGTGGGGTGGGGGGAGGCCAACATAAATCTATGTGTAAAAATTGACTAAAACACATATATATATATAAAAAATAAATAAACAAGAGGCCCTCTTGGGGATGCTCTACTGGCTCATATGGCTTTTACAACATCAATGAAGCGAGTGACTGTCTAAATCAAGAGCCATAACTCTGCCATTACTGGTCCGATATGGCTGGTAGAGATAATAATTTTTTTTTTTTTAAAAATTTAAAAAAAAATACAGAAATATAAAAATAATAAAAGAAAAAAAAAGTCAAAAAATCTGGTAAAGTTTGGTAAAGATCAGATGAAAAATGAAGGCCCTATCGCCTTAACAAGGCAAAATATAGCATATTTAATGAAATCAAGGACCATAACTCCGCTATTACTGGTCCGATTTGGCTGTTTTTGAAATGTCCGAGCTTTTATTGACATTAATAATCTGGTAAAATTTGGTAAAGATCAGAAGAAAAATGAAGGCCCTATCATCTTAACAAGGCAAAATATAGCATTTTTAACTAAATCAAGGGCCATAACTGTTACTGGTCTGATCTGGTCGGTTTTCGAACTTGTTCGAGCTTTCATTGACATTAACAATCTGTTAAAGTTTGGTAAAGATCAGATGAAAAATGAAGGCCGTATCGTTTTAACGAGGCAAACTATAGCATATTTAACTAAATTATGGGCCATAACTCTGCTGTTACTGGTCCGATCTGGTTGATTTTCGAACTTATCCGAGCTTTTATTGACACTAACAATCTGGTAAAGTTTTCGGTAGGGCCCTTTTTGGTGGGAAGGTAGGGAAACAGCAAACCAACAATTTTTTATGGTCGGCCCTAAGGCATGAATCTTTTACAATGTATAACGACGATGTTGTCTACTCTTAAAATTTGACTTTTTTAAGTAGATATTATGATAAGGCCTCCATATACAAGGGACCGACAGCTTAACTTCCCTCTGAAGGACAAACACTAAACAGTACCATGCCCACATACTGTACTGAGTGAGTGGCACACACAGACACCAACACCCACTTCAATTTCGAGTAATAGGTATGACATCCAATAACTATAAATATACACGTATTATAACTTCCCAAGATTAATAGTTCACTGGAATGCCTTACCCCCATTTATCCCCATTCTACCAAAAGTATGCCTCACTGTAAGCGGACCCTGAGTTATGTTTTTACATTAACCTTACTTAAGGACTATCGGTCAGCCAACTTTGATCCAAAAAATCCAAAATCGGTGAGATATGGTCAAGCAAATTTTTCAACGATGTACGTATTTTAGGCACGAGCAATGTCAACCATATAGTATACATGACAGTAATTTAACACTTCTGATGTGAAAATAATATTAGAAAGAATACTTATATTGCAGAAATTGTGCGCTTTATATTCGAAAAGTTTGGTACAGTCTTACTCAAAGTTGTTTTGTGTGTAATAAACTGGTCCATAAAATAGTCCATTTATCCAGTGAGTACAGACGAGACATCATTTCTGGATAAAATAAACCATGTTATCACATCATCCAAAATTATCAGCCCAGGTCTGTTGTACATTTTTTTCTTCTAGAAATGGTCACTCATTGAATCTTATACCAGTTACTAACAAATACAGGATACACAATATGTGCATACCTTGATACCATAGAACAGCTCAATGAGGGTCCCCTTCTTTTCAAATCTAATTCTGACATTTTTACGTAAAACTGATTACATTTTATATCATAACAACTTAGTAGAAGGGTCACAGAAAGCATTTGAGTTTCCTTTTTTAAGTTTTTATTTAAATATTGTTTTAAGTTTATTTTGTTCGTCAAATCATTTAAGTACCGCGATACCATAGGCATAGAATAGAAAACCATGCTAACGTCTGCTTGACCTCTGAAAAATAAACCAGCATTTCCAAAATTTCGCGTTCATCTCCTTTATAGACAATTACAATAATAGAAGGCAAATATTAAAAGTTACCAGTTCCTGTGGGAGAAGATAAGTCGAATACCATCGTCATTCGTAAAAAAATTCTGAAAGAACACATAACGCTTTGCTTTTGTGAGTCTGTTCACTCGCGAAATAAATCCTTTATTTACACTTCTTCCTAAGTTAATCACAATAACTTCACTTAATTCTCCAATTGGGTATCTACCCCGAGATGAATATAGTCTGGACTAAACCATATCGGAGATATATATACGGTTACTTAGCTAAAAATAAACACGATAAAATTTCGTGGTTATCAATAAAACGCCAATCGTCTGATGATAAATATTTGTAAAATTGGAAAATCAAACACAGTGATGATACAAGAGGCCCAAGAGGGCCTGTGGACGCTCTACTGGCTAACATGGCTCTTATAACATCAATGAAGCGAGTGACTGCCATTTACGTCTTTTTGGAAGTTTAGGGCAAAAAACAGCTTTTGAACTAAATCAAGGGCCATAACTAAAGAATCTGATAAAGTTTGGTAAAGATCAGATGAAAATGAAGGCCCTACCGTATTAACGAGGAAAAATATAGGATTTTTAACTCAATCAAGAGCCATAAATCCTCTGTTACTGGTCCAACTGGTCCAACATAGAGCTAAAAAAAAAAATATTAATTAAAAAAAAAAAAAAAAAAAAAATTAAAAAAAAAAAAAAATTAAAAAAAAAAAAAAAAAAAAAAAATTAAAATTAAAAAAAAAAAAAAAAAAAAAAAAAAAAAATCTATTAATTTAAACAAATAATTAAAAAAATAAAAGTTTGGTAAACGATCGGATGAAAAATGAAGGCCCTCTCGTCTTAACGAGGCAAAATATAGTGTTTTGAACTAAATCAAGGGCCATAACTAAGCTGTTACTGGTCCGATATGTTTGGTTTACGAACTTGTCCGAGCTTTCATTGATATTAACAATGAGTTAAAGTTTGGTAAAGATAGGTTGAAAAATGAAGGCCCTATCGTCTTAATGAGGCAAACTATAGCATTTTTAACTAAATCAAGGGCCATAACTCCACTGTTATTGGTCCGATATGGCTAGTTTTCGAACTTGCACGAGCTTTCATTGATATTAACAATCTGATAAAGTTTGGTAAAGATCAGATGAACAATGAAGCCCCTATCGTCTTAACGAGGCAAAATATAGCATTTTTAACTAAATCAAGGGCGACAGCTCCGCTGTAACTGGTCCGATATGGTTGGTTTTCGAACTTGTTCGAGCTTTCAATGACATTAACAATCTGATAAAGTTTGATAAATATCGGATGAACAATGAAGCCCCTATCGTCTTAACGAGGCAAAATATAGCATTTTTAACTAAATCAAGGGCCATAACTCCGCTCTTACTATTCCGATATGGCTGGTTTTCGAACTTGTCCGAGCTTTCATTGATATTAACAATCTGATAAAGTCTGGTAAAGATTGGATGAACAATGAAGCCCCTAGCGTCTTAACGAGGCAAAATATAGCATTTTTAACTAAATCAAGGGCCATAACTCCGCTGTTACTAGTCTGATATGGCTGGTTTTCGAACCTGTCCGAGCTTTCATTGATATTAACAATGTGGTAAAGTTTGGTAAAGATATGATGAAAAACGAAGGCCCTATCAATTTAACGAGGCAAAATATAGCAATATAGCATTTTCAACTAAATCAAGGACCATAACTCTGGTGTTACTGGTCCGATCTGGCTGGTTTTCGAATTTGTCCGAGCTTTCATTGATATTAACAATGTGGTAAAGTTTGGTAAAGATAGGTTGAAAAATGAAGGCCCTATCGTCTTAACGAGGCAAATATAGCAATATAGCATTTTTAACTAAATCAAGGGCCATAACTCTGCTGTTACTGGTCCGATATGAATGGTTTTCGAACTCATCCGAGCTTTCATTGATATTAACAACCTGTTAAAGTTTGGTAAAGATTGGATGAAAAATGAAGGCCCTATTGTCTTAACGAGGCAAATATAGCAATATAGCATTTTTTAACTAAATCAAGGGCCATAACTCTGCTGTTACTTGGCCGATCTGGCTGGTTTTCGAACTCATCCGAGCTTTCATTGATATTAACAACCTGTTAAAGTTTGGTAAAGATTGGTTGAAAAATGAAGGCCCTATCGTCTTAACGAGACAAAAGTTAACAACGGACGACGGACGACGGACGGACGACGGACGGACGGACGGACGACGGACAACTCGGCATCCCATAAGCTCTGCTGGCCTTCGGCCAGTAGAGCTAACAAGATTAGAAATTGCCGGTAATTGACATTTTGATTGACAGGTTGTGTGTAAACGTACAACTATGCGCGTGTACAATGGAGTAGGCCATGGTATAACTGCCGGATCTGTCGACCTATTTGGCTACTCGGAGAATTGTCGTTATTATCCGTGATCGTTCGGCAAATGTCGGGGTGAAATGGGCTATAGCACGGCTGAAATATACCGGCATTTCTCACCTATGCACTCGACCGGTCAAGACGCCTCACGTCTTCCGGTCTACTGGTGTTGAATTGATTTTTTACTTCTGTTTTTACCATTTTCAATATCTACGGATAGGGTTTGGTGTTTGGGGACATAGTAGTCTTATACGTTATTTGTTTGCTCTCTGATTATTATCAGGGGCAAACAACATAGACTGCTAGAGTGTGACTCTTACTTCTTGACTGGGATGGTAGATCCATCCCGTCTCGCATTATAGTCCACAATAGTTTTTCTTATTTATATCTATACCCTAGACGCTGAATTTTATCTGTGGATATTAGTTTTTATCATATTTTTCGATAGAATCTAAGGTTTGTTTACGCCAGTATTGGCTATATATTTTTCATATCTGGGTGAGCACTATTCTAAAGGCAACGTATCTACCTATTGTATTCAATTTGACACATTCGCCCAAATCCCAATAGTCTATTTTTAGACTCTATTTTTATCTAGAGGCGAATGTATAGTTTCGAAAATATTTCCACTTCGCAATAATTTTAGTTTCTGATAAGATCTGGCTAATAAAGGATTCTTATATATCTAATCTATATCTATTAAAAGAATATAATACATCTGTTTAGTTATTGTATGCATATATACAATATATCTTTAGAAATTTCCTGATTTTTATAATTAGAAGCTTTGTTAACATAGAAGATTTTCAAAACTATCCATTACATTATTTTGAAACGTTCTACATACGTTTCAATTCATTTCCGGTTATAGACCTTTCAAATTAAAGTTATACAAGGCGTGTGTGGAACAGTTTAGCTATAGTTTATATCTATTAAAAGAAGTTAATACATCTGTTTAGTTATTGTATGCATATATACAATATATCTTTAGAAATTTTCTGATTTTTATAATTAGAAGCTTTGTTATCATAGAAGATTTTTGAAACTATCCATTACATTATTTGGAAACGTTCTACATACGTTTCAAATCATTTCCGGTTATAGACCTTTCATATTAAAGTTATACAAGGCGTGTGTGGAACAGTTTAGCTAAAAATAGGGCATCAGCTGATTAAGATACGTTGACATTTAGTGTAGTTTGTGAACTTCTTCCAAATGTAGATATGCTATTGAGTGCATAGGGTGAATGATACGCTGACATTAAAAGCGTACATATATAGGCTAGTCGCATTCCATTACATTGTACTATACGGTACTGCACTAGTCCTATGAAGACTTATAGTGTTTTAATAGTGTCATTTATTTTATAGTGATCCAATAGTTTCATTTAAATAAGGAAAACAGTATACTGTTACAATCATATTTGACTTAATAGTGTCATACCTACACTTTTGCGTAGTACAGGGTGTTGTACATTTATTTATTATATACAAAAATAATCCTATAAACCGGGTTAAGCCGCTATAAACATAGCGTGTGATAATTTCTAATACGTAGTCAGAGTATTTCTACTTTGATAATCACTCCTTATTTTTTATTTTTCCTAAATCATCCCAATAGTAACACTCTCCGTTTCCCCTACAAAAAACAAAACAAAAAAGAACCAACAACAAAACATGTCTAAAAGTTATCAAAAAGTACTGGGCGATGCCCTCTCCGACAGCGACGACCATCATATTCTTCATAACACTTGGGACCACAAACTTTTCTTCAAATCTAAGGTGGGACAAGCAATTACAAAAACAATATCTTTAATCAAACTTTCAGGACTAATCTCAACTAAATTTCCAAACAAAATCAAAAGAGTTGTCCCACTAAAATCTGGTGACCTCTTAATTGAAACAACTTCGGCCGAAGCCAAATCCCTCATCTTAAATAACACTCCCCTCTTCTTAGGAGATATTGAAATCTCAATTAGCATCCCTTCATCTACTATTAGAGAAGGAGTCATCCACCATGTGCCACTTGACATGGACATGGATGAACTAAAAAAGGAATTCGTGGACGAAAATAATAAAACTCCACACATCATCTCACTCACTATCTTAAAAAATAAATTTGGACTAAATACAGGGGCAGTAAAGGTCGTCGTCGGTGGGGATACACTCCCAAAAACTCTTAAAATTCATAAAACATTTACCTCATTTGAAGTGGAGGAATTTGTCTCCCCCCCCCCCCCCCCCCCCCCCCCCCCCCCCACCAATTAGATGTTTCCAGTGTCAGGGCTTTGGGCACAAAATCAATAAATGCAAAGGAACTTTATCCTGCGTCAAATGTGCCCAAGCCCACCACACTGGAGACTGCTCCTCCACAAACTACTGCTGTTCAAACTGTGGAGGACCACACACTACTAGGTATAGGGGATGCTCCGCCTACACCAAAGCTGTAGAAATCACCAAAATTACCCAGTCAAAAAAAGTTTCTTGGGCTGTGGCCATTAAAATTCATAAGGATTCAAAACATTTAATACACCGCTCTATCTCCCCTAAATCTAACGTCTCAGCACTTGAACATCACCTCGAAAATAACTCTTCTAATGTTCCATTAAATAACGAGACAATTAAAAAATCAATCTGGGTCACAGAAAAAAGTGATTGGGATGTTGATCCAGAACCCCCAACTCTCAAAACAAAACATTTAGGGATACCTTCACTACTAGATATCAAAACACGTCCATTTAAAAAAAGTCAAAATATATTATATCCTCATAAAGCCCCTTTATACAGACAGCCAAGAAAGGTATTGCCAAATAAACGAGCCACAGTCTTTGAAACCCTTCCATTATTTAGATCCACATTAAAATATATTCCTTCACTACTTGAAATTAAGACCCGTCCGTTTAAAATCCGCTCCGCTGATACTGTCCAGCCACAGATCCCCAACCATATACAGGATTCAGTTCCCAAAGTCCCCCAGTCCCAACTCAAAGCCATAAAACAGGATTCTACTAAACTTAATTTATTAAATTCCCCTACCACCCCCATCTATATGGCCACACTAATATTAGTTCCAAATGCTACATGTAACCCTGAAAAGGCCACCTTAACAACAGGGATTAAAACTAATCAACTTAAAACAGAAAACATGCAAACTCCAAATATAGCTCCCGCAGATAAAATCATCACTTTAGATAATGAGCTAGCAGTCGACACAGAAATGCTCTCTAGCTCTTTTTGGAATCAGAAAATAATTAAATTTACCAGAGGTCAGGATAAGAAGATCCGCCGACTTGGCACACCTCTCCTCCCTTCCCCTCCTCTAAACCAACACCCCCTTAATATAGAGGAGATTAAAAAACCCATAGAGATCTCCCATACCAAAAATTCACCCCTTCATAAGGAAATAAGTGTTTTACCTCCCATCTTGATTACTTCTACAAACGGAACCATAACCAACTCTCCAGATCTCCTAAACCCTTTAAATCCCCCTTGTATGGATACTACAACTAAGATTCATGCTACAGAATTCGCAAATCTTAATAATCCCATTTATATTGATATCTCCACCAGATCTATAGACTGTTCCTTTCAAAAATCATCAGATCCTGTCATGAAAACTGATATAAACAATATACAAACCCCTGAAAACTCTCCAGTTCAGTTTAATCCCCTTTATATTGATATTTCCACAAGGGATAGTGACAGTTCTACCCAAAATTCTCCAGAATATGCAAACAAAACGGCTATAAATAATCAAATAACCCCCATAAACTCTCCGGAGATAGGTCCAAAACAATCCACACCTAACATAGACCCTGCTATAAATTTGGATCTTAAACATCAAATCTCAAATAAGTCTAACTGCTCATCCGTTTTCTCACCTAATACCTCTACAACAATTAGTGATAGCAGTATCTTTAATGTAACCCAAAATACTTCTATAATATCATCCGGAGAAAGCATAGATTCAGATTGGACGTCAAATTACAGTTTTTTTAACAAATCAATTCTAGACCTGGTGGACCTAAACGAGACCCCTACCCCTAGCATCCCAATAAGAATTACACCCACATTTTTAGAATCTTCCTCCCAAACTTCCCCATATAAAATAAGTGTATCTGGTTATTCGAAAACCATGATTACAAATATTGATATTTTAACTAAACTAAAGTCACAATTAAATTATTAAATGAAAAAACTAGACCCAGCGGCCCTCTGTTAATTTCCCATGTACAAAGAGAAATCTTTAGAGCAATTCAACCATTGACTAAAGACCCTTTACTTCAACAACCCCAACCCCCTACTACTGAACATAAGGCCGTAAGGGACAATAATCATAAGTCTAGTATAGTTATAAACAAATTAAGTAGGAACTCCCGTGTCCTAAAAACACCAAAAAAATTACAAGGAGCTCTAAAGGTAACAAAAACACCTAGAAAATCCACAATATCATCGATAAGCGCAAAAAAAAAGAATACCTCTGTGAAAAATAGGATAAACAAACTGTTGAAATGAATAAGCAAGTAAACATAATATCTTTTAACGCGGGGGGACTAACTCATATAAAGCATGCAGAAATAAAACTGTTCTTAGACCTGAATCCGGAAATTGACATTATATGTCTGCAAGAAACAAAATTTAACAAGAACAATTTTAAAACTATAGCGGGATTCAGACATGAATTCAAATTTTTTAATAATAAAAATAACAATGAGTGTGGGGGTCTGGCCGTCTATTTTAAAAATTACATCAATTATGAAAATATAAATATAGAAAATCCTAGGGACGACAATGATAATACTACAATTGAAGTCCAGCTATTTAAAGTGTTATACAAAGACTACACTTATATTTTATCTAATCTTTATTCAAGAAACTGTGATAACAGATCATTAAATAAAATTAGTAAGAAAATAAATGAGCTTAATATTAAACATGTCTTAATCACGGGAGACTTTAACGCCGACCACCATGCATGGGGATCTGAAAACTCAAATAAAAAGGGGAAAGAAATTCTGTCTTGGGTTGACGAGCAGAATTTAATCCTTCTTAACGACGGCTCCCCCACGCACATCGATAACAGAACGGGTAACCTGTCAAATATTGATCTGTCTTTCTCTACCATCCCCCTCTCTCAAAAAACTCAATGGACAGTCCTAGACGATAATTGGGGTTCTGACCACTTCCCAATCTATATCTCTATACAGCTAATAAATGATAAAATATCACATGAACATTATAATCAAGATAAATACAACTATAATAAAACAGACTGGGACCTATTCAATATTCTATGTAAAGATTTAAATACAGAAGACTTATTCTCAGAAGATATAAATATATTTAATAATAATTTAACTGATGCGATACTGAATATAGTGCATCAAAGCGTCCCGATTTATAATAAAATGCCAAAAAAGAAAAATGTCCCATGGTGGAATTCTGAATGCAAACAGTCGGTTAAAAAACGCAAATACATGTTGAATAAATTAAAAAAAGACCCGTCTGAAACAAATCTATTTAACTTTAAAAATGCCGAGCTTGACTCTAAAAATATTATATCATTAGCGAAGAAAAGTAATTGGGAAGAATTTATAAATACCTGTTCTTTAAAACAAAGTAACACTAAAACTTTTTGGACAAACATTAATAAAATACGTGGAAAATCATCTTCCTCGGTGCCACTGTTAAAAACAAATCTTCAATATGCAACAACGAATAAAGAAAAAGCTAACATGTTGGCCAAGCATTACGCCCAAGTTTCGAGTAAGGACAATCTTCCTAAAACTACAAATGACTTTCAAGATAATTTTGAAACAGATTTTAATAATAAAATTAATAACGACATTCAAGAGGATACAGATCCTACCCTTAATCTTCCCTTTAATATGCTGGAACTTAGAGATGCAATTAATAGCAGAAAAAAATTCCGCCGTGGGACCTGACACAATTTCCTATCAGCTATTTAAACATATGCCTGAATCCACCTTAAGTATCTGGCTTCTCCTTTACAATAAAATCTGGACTTCCAAAACCTATCCGACCTCCTGGAAACTGGCCTGTGTTATCCCGATTAAAAAACCCAATAAGGACTCTAATGACCCTAAATCCTATAGACCCATAAGTTTAACTTCTCATCCTAGTAAATTAATGGAATATATGGTCAAAAATCGATTAGAACACTTCCTAGAAACAAAACACTTATTAAATAAATTTCAATCAGGTTTCAGGAAGGGCCGCAGTACACAAGATCAGTTGGCCAGATTACAACATGATATAATATTTGCAAAAAACATTGGCCATTCTGTAATTGCTATATTTTTAGATTTACAAGCAGCATTTGACCTTGCTTGGAATATAGGAATTCTTACTAAATTATTTGATTTTGGCATTAGAGGAAATTGCTTCTCCTTCATTAAGGCCTTTCTTCAGGACAGGAAGATACAAGTTAAGGTTGAGGACTCTCTCTCTGATGAAGAATCACTAAAGAGAGGTACTCCCCAAGGTTCCATAATATCCCCCCTTCTTTTTAATATTCTCATTAACGACCTGCCAGATATCGTAAAAGACACTGGCATGGTTGTTAGCCAATTTGCCGATGATAGTAGCACGTGGGTAACAGGATTTTTTTTAAATAAACTACAAACCAAAGCTCAAAAGGGCCTAAATTTAATATGGGAATGGGCAAAAAAATGGGGCTTTAAATTATCACCTAATAAGACAGTGGGAATTATTTTTGGCAATACCCCCCGAGAATCTGTCGACCTTTTTCTAGGTGACACTAAAATTATATTCAGTAAAACAGCCACATTTTTTGGCATGATTTTTGATAGAAGACTAAACTTTACAACACATATACACAATTTAATAGCTAGATGTGAGAAAGATTTAAATTTATTAAGAATGTTAAAAGGAACGGATTTTGGATCAGATAGATAATCTCTAATTATATTATATAAAACCCTTATTAGACCAAAAATAGATTATGGTTCCCACGTTTATTCATGTGCTTCTTCCTCATTATTACAGCAACTTGATATAATTCAAAACAAAGCTTTAAGGATAGCACTAGGCGCACTTAAATCTACCCAAAAACATATTTTAGAACATGAGGCGGGAGTTCTCCCCCTCCATTTACATAGAGAAGAGCAGATGCTGAGATACTGGTCTAGATCCCAGACTAATAAAATAACTAATCCTGTCAATGACATTATTAAACCTACTTATTGTAAAAATAAGTTCAAAGATAGGCCCAAACCCTTTGGTTCAGTCACATTTAATCTTGTTGAAGAATACAACTTAAATGCTATAAACATTTCAGACTCTAGTAAAAAAGATATTCCCCCATGGACTTTACTTACTCCAATAGTGGATATAAACCTGTCGAATATGATTAGTAAACTAGACAACCAACAAGATATTAAATTGGCCTTCAACGAACATATAGATAATAAATATAATTCCCATATTAGCATTTATACAGATGGATCAAAAGACCCAAATACCGGTAGAGTAGCTTCTGCTTTTGTCATTCCAACTTTAAATATTACAAAAATAAAAAGAATTACAGATGGATTATCAATATTTACTGCTGAGCTGATTGCGATAAAAAATTCCCTCAAATGGATATACAAAAACAAACCCCCATATTCAGTTATATTTTCTGACTCTCTATCCAGTCTAACAGCAATAAGGGATAGAACTAGTAAATGAAGGCCGGACCTAATTTCAGATATTTTAATTCAGATTAATGATTGCAACCTCTCAAACCTTTCAGTTACATTGGAGTGGTGTCCGGCCCATGTTCAAATACCTGGAAATGAAAAGGCAGACCTTGCTTGTAAGGCAGGCCTAAATAATATATTAATTGATCAACCTGTCCCATTAGCCCCTTCAAAAATATACTCCATCATCCATAAAATAATTAACATGAAATTAAATCATTATCTAACTGAACAAACAAATAAATATAAAACTATTACAAGGCTTAGCAATAACTTTAGAAATCATGATCTTTTTTCAACTAATAAATTAATAAATAAAGATATCACTAGACTGAGAATTGGATACAATCTACTACCAGCAAGCATGGGAAGCCATATAATAAAAGATCTACATAAAGATTGCCCCTCTTGCTCTGTCCCATTCACCACTGAACATTTCCTTCTCGATTGTGATCAGCTAGTTGCAACCCGAGATAATTTAAAATTTAAACTTCAACAATTATCTATTTCGTTTAATCTTACAAATATTCTAGATCCTGAAAAACGATATAGACAAATAGTTTTTAGTGCGCTTGCCCCTCTTGCTCTGTCCCATTCACCACTGAACATTTCCTTCTCGATTGTGATCAGCTAGTTGCAACCCGAGATAATTTAAAATTTAAACTTCAACAATTATCTATTTCGTTTAATCTTACAAATAATCTAGATCCTGAAAAACGATATAGACAAATAGTTTTTAGTGCGCTTAGTGACTTCATTAAGGATTCACATTTCCAAAAGAAGATATAACTTCTTATGTCTTAGCTGGATATATCATATATACGGATTATGTGTATAACAGCAATACCTATTCATGAGTCTTATGTTCCCTTATATTCCTGTTAGTAATATACAGTATAATAATCTTCAGACTACCAGTAAAACAATTTATTAATTGTATAGCTACAATATTGGACTGATCCGGTGGACGCGCTGGGGCGATTTTTGATTCAGATGACAACGCAGGCACAGCGGTCCAGGATCAGTCACGTATTCCCCCATATATTTGACAGCAATACCTATTCATGAGTCTTATGTTCCCTTATATTCCGATTAGTATTATACAGTATAATCATCTTCAGACTACCAGAAAAACAATTTATTAATTGTATAGCTACAATATTGGACCGATCCGGTGGACGCGCTGGGGCGATTTTTGAGTCTGATGACAACGCAGACACAGCGGTCCAGGATCAGTCACGTATTCCCACAAATATTTAATGAGAGTTATATGTTCATTTCTCTAATTACCCCTTTTTGCCCCAATCTATTATATTAACACCTACAGTAAAATCATCAATTAAATGTAATTCACATTTCGCCTGACCTTTCCCACTCCCTTATGTTTTAGCATTTGGACTGATATATATTCTGTCCATATTTAATTAATAATCTATCACTGATGGGGAAGAACTTAGACTCATCAGTGGATACAAACTCTGTATTAAAAATACAGACAGTTTACTACCTCCAATTGGAATAGACCTCATTTTTAATATATTTTTTTTCTTCTGTGAAGACGAGCATTGGCAGTTAATCTGTTCCTAATGGATACTTGAGACTAAGGAGTCCCATTGGATCCACGGGATACTTTATCTTTTAATTAACTTTAAACATCGGCATTTTGTAACGGACTAACGTCCGTCCTGCCCTATTTACAATGTAACAGGTTTTAATCATATTATCTTATGTTGGATTTTAGTATGGTAAATCGTTCCTTACGAACCCATACTTGATTAACGACAGCTGCTCGACTTTTCTGTCTATATAGTAACAATATATTGTAAGTCCCCACCGGTCCCGCTGTGTGATTTTATAATTATCGGTTTTTAGCTCTACTGGCCAAGGGCCAGCAGAGCTTATGGGATGGTGTGTTGTCCGTCTTCCGTCGTCCGTCCGTCGTCCGTCCGTCCGTTAACTTTTGATTGTGTACACTCTAGAGGCCACATTTCTGATTCAATCATCATGAAACTTTGTCAGAATGTTTGTCTCAATGAAATCTCGGTCAAGTTCGAAAATGGGTCATGTGGGGTCAAAAACTAGGTCACTAGATCAAATATTGGAAAAACCTTGTGTACACTCTAAAGGCCATATTGTTGACCCGAGCTTGATGCAACTTTGTCAGAATGTTTGTCTTAATTATATCTTGGTCAAGTTTGAAAATGGGTCACATGGGGTTAAAAACTAGGTCACTAGGTCAAATACTTGAAAAAACTTGTGTACACTCTAGAGGTCATATTTGTTACCCAATCTTGATGAAACTTTGTCAAATTGTTTATCTTAATTATATCTTGATCAAGTTCGAAAATGGGTCACATGAAGTTAAAAACTAGGTCACTAGGTCAAATATTGGAAAAACTTTGTGTACACTCTAGAGGCCATATTTTTGACCCGAGCTTGATGCAACTTTGTCAGAATGTTTATCTTAATTGTTTGTCTCAATGAAATCTAGGTCAAGTTCGAAAATGGGTCATGTGGGGTCAAAAACTAGGTCACTACGTCAAATATTGGAAAAACCTTGTGTACACTCTAGAGGCCATATTTTTGACCCCGAGCTTGATGCAACTTTGTCAGAATGTTTGTCTTAATTATATATTGGTCAAGTTTGAAAATGGGTCACATGGTGTTAAAAACTAGGTCACTAGGTCAAACTTTGGAAAAACCGTGTGTACACTCTAGAGGCCATATTTTTGACCCGATCTTGATGAAACTTTGTCAGAATGTTTGTCTCAATGAAATCTCGGTCAAGTTCAAAAATGGGTCATGTGGGGTCAAAAACTAGGTCACTAGGTCAAATACTTGAAAACAATTGTGTACACTCTAGAGGTCATATTTGTTACCCAATCTTGATGAATTTTTGTCAAATTGTTTATCTCAATTATATCTTGGTCAAGTTTGAAAATGGGTCACATGGGGTTAAAAACTAGGTCACTAGGTCAAATATTGGAAAAACCTTGTGTACACTCTTTGTCAAAATGTTTGTCTTAATTATATCTTGGTCAAGTTCAAAAATGGGTCACATGGTGTTAAGAACTAGGTCACTAGGTCAAACTTTGGAAAAACCGTGTGTACACTCTAGAGGCCATATTTTTGACCCGATCTTGATGCAATTTTGTCAGAATATTTGTCTCAATTATAGCTTGCTAAAGTTCGAAAATGGGTCACACAGGGTCACAAACTAGGTCACTAGTACACTTTAGAGGCCATATTTCTGACCCGATCTTGATGAAACTTTGTCGAAATGTTGTCTTAATTATATTTTGGTCAAGTTCGAAAATGGGTCCCATGGGGTCAAAAACTAGGTCACTAGGTCAAATACTTGAAAAACCTTGTGTACACTCTAGACACCATGTAGTACGACTCGATTCATCAATGGTATAACAGCCAGTAGAGCGTTCACAGGCCCTCTTGGGCCTCTTGTTATATGATAAGATAATAGAAATTCCTGGCTGTCCGATTTATTTGTATATATGCTTAGTTTTATGACGACAGCGGGGAAGAAAACATTTTTTAATCTTGTCTGATGCACACAACGGGATAGGGTGGTAATATTATTAACATGTAAATCCTATGTATACTTCTGCCCCGTGCCCTCCCCAGTGTGGCCTCCGCGTGGCTTTGGCGAGGGACACACTCCATTTGACGTGCTTACTTTCATAGCGCACGCCTCTGTTGGCTTTGTTTTTTATTGAGAGATCTGGAGTGATGTCCTACAAACAACACTGGGTTATTTTATTTTATTTTATTGTGTTTCAAAAATATATGCTTTCATCTAATGATGTCCATTCCTTCTGGAAGGGAGCACGAGGCAGATAAAACATGGAGTATGTATATATGTAAATATTAAGATAAAATTATTTCTAAAAACATAAATAAATGGTGACGCGCTGGCGTTGGAATATAATATATCCTCAATTTAAATTTAAAATAATAAATAGACCAACCAGAGCTAAATATAAACATCTAAGGGCAGTTAATTTACTATATTATTTTTAATCTAATCGCCTTCTGAATTTCACGGCCAATCCTATAAAACTGACACAGTTGTCTACCTGGTTCTTGCCATTATTGAAACAACTATTCCCCTCCAATTTCCCCTCCAAACAATTTTAACCACCTACCGAAAAGCTCGCCAAAAGGCCTAGTGCCATAGGGCGAGCAAAACTAAAAACTAACTACCGGCATTTATAGCACGGCTTAGGTACAGATCTTCAGGTTTATGAAAAATATATCATAAGCAAGAACAAAGGAAAACCATTACAGCTATGGTACAAGATTAACTTTTATTTCGTTTCGAAAAGTTAAACTTATAATCATATATCTATTCTTGTTTTGATAAATATTTATATAATTTGAAAATCCATCGCAGCGCTGATACATGATTGACTTTTATTTCGTTTCGAAAAGTTAAACTTGTCATCATATATCTATTCTTGTTTTATTAAATATTTATATAATTTGAAAATCCAACGCAGTGCTGTTACAAGATTAACTTTTATTTCGTTTCGAAAAGTTAAACTTGTAATCATATGTCAAATTTTGTTATTAATATATTCTTATCGTTTTTAATATATACTTATTAACTGAATAAACGGGTTGGGTACATATATAAAATTATATATTGAAATGTCAAAATATTGCTGTTCAATGAAAATTTTGATTGAATTCATACATTCATATTTATGTGCTTGTGACGAATGTGCTAACGTTTTATTTTGTTTTGTTATGATAATAACAATGATAATGATCATGTATTTGCAATAAAGTTCCATAAAATATGAATTATTTTAGTTTTCTTCTCTTTTTTTTTGGAATGTACGCATCGTTTGAAAATATGCACTATGGAATGTGTCATACGGTACATAAAACGAGACCGCTCATTTGAGAAGGGATAATTAGCCATTCAATTAGCAGGACTTTGATTATTATTTTAGGAATGTCACACCTTTCTCATGTAAAACTGTTGACATTCTAACAACTGATTCAAAAAAAAAGAAAAAAAAAAAAGAAAAAAAAAGAAAAAAAAAAAAGATGAAGCATCAGAAATTAAACTGAACTTCTTACAACATAAGGATAGTAAATACAATAACTTTCTACAAATTTATACAGATGGCTCTAAAGATCCTGTCTCAGGACGTGTAGCATCAGCCTTCGTTATACCAACAAAAAATATTACTAAAATTACTAGAATCTCTGACGGGCTATCAATTTTTACCGCGGAGCTAGTCGCTATAGACAGAGCCCTTAAATGGATTATTAAAAATAAACCCCCATTCTCAGTTATTTTCTCAGACTCTCTTTCAAGTCTCATAGCTATTAAAGACAGAACGAGCAGAACTCGCCCTGATCTTCTGACAAATATTTTATATAAATTAAATGACTGCCATATTTTAAAACTTTCTGTTAACTTGGAGTGGTGCCCGGCTCATGTCGGTATAGCCGGCAACGAAAAAGCAGACCAAGCCTGTAAATCAGGCTTGGACACCATCTCCGTTGATAATCAAATCCCTTTAGGACATACCGAAATTTATTCACAAATTCGGAAAACAATAAATAAGAAAGTAGATCATTATTTTACCAATCAAATTAACAAGTTTCATACTTTCTCTAGACTTAAAACAAATTTCAAAATTCAAGAACCATTTTCTACTAACAGGCTTATTGATAAAGTAATTACTAGACTGAGAATGGGGTATAATCTATTACCGGCTAGTTTAGGCAGCCACATAATTAATGACCTTCATAAGGACTGTCCTAACTGCCTAGTTCATTTTACTACGGAACATTATTTACTAGACTGTAGCCAGTTTGAAATACAGAGAGATACCTTAAAATTAAAATTGCTAAACCTATCACTACCTTTTAATTTAACTAACATCTTAGATCCTATAAAAAAACATAGAGTTCAAGTATTTAGCGCTCTCAGTTCTTTCATCCTGGGCACACAATTTGAAAAGAAGATTTAGACTAGACCACAATGTTGGACGGCCCAGTGGATTAGCTTGTACGTTTTGTCTGCTGGGCTCGAAAACACTGATGGTCTGATTTAAATTCGTTAATGCAGTATATTTTTACCAAATTACAAACCCTTTTTGATAGTGCAGATAAACGTCGTATTTAACATTGTGTAAACGTCATTCGATTACTTATTGGTCCATGTAAGTAACAACATAATATATAAACTTCTTATGAATAACATAGTCTACTTATATAGTAGACCAAATTTGGGTCATGCTCAGTGCTGACTGCCACCTGGTTAGACGGTCGTTGTACTGGCTCTCTGGGTGGTAGTCAACACAGAGACGTACGTTATTCTTCATAAGAATATTATAAACTACTTAATTGATACATTACATATTTTCCCTTACTCAATTCAATCCCACTTCCTTTTGTCGATAATTCCATGTAACATTACAGTATAATTTTAACAAATTAACAGACTAAACTACAATGTTGGACGGCCCAGTGGATTAGCTTGTAAGTTTTGTCTGCTGGGCTCGAAAACACTGGTGGTTTGACCTAAATTCGTTTATGCAGTATAATTTTACCAAACTACAAACCCTTTTTGTTAGTGCAGATAAACGTCGTATCTAACATTGTATAAACGTCAATCGATTACTTATTGTGACAACATAATATATAAACTTCTTATGATATATAATGAGTCACGACTAAGTGAGTGTGGGGACTGCCCTACCTCATGGCGTCGTGGAAGTGCTTATTAAACATCTCTAGTTACATATTTTCCCCTACTCCATTCAATCCCATTTCCTAATGTTGGAAAATGCCATGTAGCATTACTCTGTATGCCCCCACCAGTCCCGGTGTGTGATTTTATTATTTGATTGTTTTATATGAACAGTTAAGTTAATAGAAATTCCTGGCTGTACTATTTAGTTTTATATATGCTTAATATTTCACATTGATTTTATATAGACAGCTGGGAAGATGCTATTTTTAGCTTGATCTGACGCACACATCGGTATAACGGGGGCATAATATTAACATTTAAAACCTATGTATACCTCTGCTTCATGCCCTCCCCAGTGTGGCCTCCTCGTGGCTTTGGCGGAGGGACACACTCCATTTAACGTTTTTTGCTCTCATAAGCGCACAATTCATACTGAATTATTTTTTATTGAGAGATCTGGAGTGATGTCCCACTAACAACACTGGACATTTTAACGATTTCCTTTTTAACATTATATGCTTATAACTATAATTGTCTATTCCCTTTGGAAGGGAGCATGAAGCAGACATAACATGGATTATGTATATATGTACATATTAAGTTAAAACATTTTTAATAAATGGTGACGCGCTGGCGCTGGAAATTAAAATTATTAATACATGTAAGCTTCGATTGAATTTCATAGACCAACATGAGCGTATTCCACTGGTGTTTCTATCACTCAGCCTCTACCAAGTTAATCTCCTTGTGTCTCTGCCAACCATCTGTTGGCAGGTCTTGCGTCTGCCTGGATCCTGCCATCCGTGCGAGATTGATGAGCATTAGCAACATTATAAACTCCTAGGGTAATTATAAATAAACTTCTATTGAAAACCTCGCCAAAAGGCCTAGTAGCCAACGGCGAGGCAAAATAAAACCTTATACTACTACAACTGATTCACTGTCTAGCCTAACCAGGTAACGATTACGTCTCGGACACTTATACTTAAAATTAAGGGTTCTCAATAGACGCGTACACACGCGTTTTGACGCATGGAATTTCAATTTGACCCATTTCTGACGCATCTAATTTACGACCTGTGCGTTTTTATGACGCGCGTGTATTTGCTTCCAAGCATCAATCCAATACCTATTTACATCCAACTGCATAAACAGTGATTGACACCTTGCCTGACGACCTTGATCGCCTCTCGACCAATCAAATTCGCTGCTGTCGCATCTTGGGGGAAATAACCTGTCTGTAAATGGTGTCACTGTGTAATCTAATCGCTGCTATTGTGTTGATAATTTAATGATTATCTTTAAAGTTTATTATGCTTTGCGCGGGTGAAGACTATTATGACTTGATTGGATTAACTGTTTAATTGATAGCTACCGGCTTCTGATTGATTAGGGGGTTAATTAAATTTAATTGCGATAAAACAGAAGCTAGCGGTCAAACGTGTGAACAGGTAAAGTCGGCAAAAATAAAATTGACTTTATTTGTGTTTGTTGTTTGTTTATTTGTGTTGTTGTTCGTTAATTTTGTTTTACGCACGTTTTGGATCCTGCCATCCGTGCGAGATTGATGAGCATTAGCAACATTATAAACTCCTAGGGTAATTATAACATTGTATTTAACATTGTGTAAACGTCATTCGATTACTTATTGGTCCATGTAAGTAACAACATAATATATAAACTTCTTATGAATAACATAGTCTACTTATATAGTAGACCAAATTTGGGTCATGCTCAGTGCTGACTGCCACCTGGTTAGACGGTCGTTGTACTGGCTCTCTGGGTGGTAGTCAACACAGAGACGTACGTTATTCTTCATAAGAATATTATAAACTACTTAATTGATACATTACATATTTTCCCTTACTCAATTCAATCCCACTTCCTTTTGTCGATAATTCCATGTAACATTACAGTATAATTTTAACAAATTAACAGACTAAACTACAATGTTGGACGGCCCAGTGGATTAGCTTGTAAGTTTTGTCTGCTGGGCTCGAAAACACTGGTGGTTTGACCTAAATTCGTTTATGCAGTATAATTTTACCAAACTACAAACCCTTTTTGTTAGTGCAGATAAACGTCGTATCTAACATTGTATAAACGTCAATCGATTACTTATTGTGACAACATAATATATAAACTTCTTATGATATATAATGAGTCACGACTAAGTGAGTGTGGGGACTGCCCTACCTCATGGCGTCGTGGAAGTGCTTATTAAACATCTCTAGTTACATATTTTCCCCTACTCCATTCAATCCCATTTCCTAATGTTGGAAAATGCCATGTAGCATTACTCTGTATGCCCCCACCAGTCCCGGTGTGTGATTTTATTATTTGATTGTTTTATATGAACAGTTAAGTTAATAGAAATTCCTGGCTGTACTATTTAGTTTTATATATGCTTAATATTTCACATTGATTTTATATAGACAGCTGGGAAGATGCTATTTTTAGCTTGATCTGACGCACACATCGGTATAACGGGGGCATAATATTAACATTTAAAACCTATGTATACCTCTGCTTCATGCCCTCCCCAGTGTGGCCTCCTCGTGGCTTTGGCGGAGGGACACACTCCATTTAACGTTTTTTGCTCTCATAAGCGCACAATTCATACTGAATTATTTTTTATTGAGAGATCTGGAGTGATGTCCCACTAACAACACTGGACATTTTAACGATTTCCTTTTTAACATTATATGCTTATAACTATAATTGTCTATTCCCTTTGGAAGGGAGCATGAAGCAGACATAACATGGATTATGTATATATGTACATATTAAGTTAAAACATTTTTAATAAATGGTGACGCGCTGGCGCTGGAAATTAAAATTATTAATACATGTAAGCTTCGATTGAATTTCATAGACCAACATGAGCGTATTCCACTGGTGTTTCTATCACTCAGCCTCTGCCAAGTTAATCTCCTTGTGTCTCTGCAAACCATCTGTTGGCAGGTCTTGCGTCTGCCTGGATCCTGCCATCCGTGCGAGATTGATGAGCATTAGCAACATTATAAACTCCTAGGGTAATTATAAATAAACTTCTATTGAAAACCTCGCCAAAAGGCCTAGTAGCCAACGGCGAGGCAAAATAAAACCTTATACTACTACAACTGATTCACTGTCTAGCCTAACCAGGTAACGATTACGTCTCGGACACTTATACTTAAAATTAAGGGTTCTCAATAGACGCGTACACACGCGTTTTGACGCATGGAATTTCAATTTGACCCATTTCTGACGCATCTAATTTACGACCTGTGCGTTTTTATGACGCGCGTGTATTTGCTTCCAAGCATCAATCCAATACCTATTTACATCCAACTGCATAAACAGTGATTGACACCTTGCCTGACGACCTTGATCGCCTCTCGACCAATCAAATTCGCTGCTGTCGCATCTTGGGGGAAATAACCTGTCTGTAAATGGTGTCACTGTGTAATCTAATCGCTGCTATTGTGTTGATAATTTAATGATTATCTTTAAAGTTTATTATGCTTTGCGCGGGTGAAGACTATTATGACTTGATTGGATTAACTGTTTAATTGATAGCTACCGGCTTCTGATTGATTAGGGGGTTAATTAAATTTAATTGCGATAAAACAGAAGCTAGCGGTCAAACGTGTGAACAGGTAAAGTCGGCAAAAATAAAATTGACTTTATTTGTGTTTGTTGTTTGTTTATTTGTGTTGTTGTTCGTTAATTTTGTTTTACGCACGTTTTGGATCCTGCCATCCGTGCGAGATTGATGAGCATTAGCAACATTATAAACTCCTAGGGTAATTATAAATAAACTTCTATTGAAAACCTCGCCAAAAGGCCTAGTAGCCAACGGCGAGGCAAAATAAAACCTTATACTACTACAACTGATTCACTGTCTAGCCTAACCAGGTAACGATTACGTCTCGGACACTTATACTTAAAATTAAGGGTTCTCAATAGACGCGTACACACGCGTTTTGACGCATGGAATTTCAATTTGACCCATTTCTGACGCATCTAATTTACGACCTGTGCGTTTTTATGACGCGCGTGTATTTGCTTCCAAGCATCAATCCAATACCTATTTACATCCAACTGCATAAACAGTGATTGACACCTTGCCTGACGACCTTGATCGCCTCTCGACCAATCAAATTCGCTGCTGTCGCATCTTGGGGGAAATAACCTGTCTGTAAATGGTGTCACTGTGTAATCTAATCGCTGCTATTGTGTTGATAATTTAATGATTATCTTTAAAGTTTATTATGCTTTGCGCGGGTGAAGACTATTATGACTTGATTGGATTAACTGTTTAATTGATAGCTACCGGCTTCTGATTGATTAGGGGGTTAATTAAATTTAATTGCGATAAAACAGAAGCTAGCGGTCAAACGTGTGAACAGGTAAAGTCGGCAAAAATAAAATTGACTTTATTTGTGTTTGTTGTTTGTTTATTTGTGTTGTTGTTCGTTAATTTTGTTTTACGCACGTTTTAAAGAATAAAGAAATATAATTTTAATGAGGATAATTTAAATATTTATAAATCGGCGAAATGTACATAAAAAGAGCATTTTTTAACCTGGGTTGGCATTCAGTCAAAACTTACCGGACATTTTTTGCGATTACGGACATTGTGCTATCGAGTAACGGACTTTATTAATTCATGTATGTTAAATTCACAAATAAATGGCGCAAAGAAGTATATTTCCGTCTATTATATAATAGAGTGTACTATATACTACAGAATTATTTTTTGAAATAAATGTAATTACTAAAATGAGAATAGATTTCTTGAGAATTAAACATACATTAAAGATACACTGTCCTTTTGTTTTCTTGTTTAATGTTCCAAATATACATACATACAATTGGTGCAAACAGAGATTGTGTTATAATAAAACCAATAACTTATAATATTAACAAATGTGGACCCCAATTTATAAAACATCCTTACATAACTTTGGAATCTTTGACATAATGACACATTATTGTAAAATGGAATAGTAGTTTTTTAAGTTCAAATGTATATATATATATTCTTGCACACCGTTCTTTGTAATACAATATTTCAGAATTCACTACAATTAAAGTTATAAAAGGATGTTTTATATATTTTATAAAACGGCGTTTCGATTTGTTCGATTTATATTTGACTCTTGCTTTTGACCCTTGAGATTTTTGAGTCAAGGGTTAATATGACTCTTCACTTTTAAAGTCTATTGAGAACCCTTGGGGGTGGGGCGAAACTCTGGGAGTGTTTTTCATAAACATACGACACATCGATTGTCTTGCGCCAGTTACGTACCGTGTTGCTTTCTACGCGATGTACCATATTTACATTGTATTTAAATATATTTTAAACGTAGGTGTTTTAATTCATACGATGTTGATGGATTACTTTTAACTTCCTCACAAAATTTATTCATTTAAGAAACTATTTCAACAATCCTTCGGTATATGATTGAGAAAATAAAGCAGTACTTAAAAATCAAGTTGAAATACAGTAAACGATAGTTGCTTAACTTCTATAAAATGCAAATCCATTGAGCCGTATTATCAACTGTTGGTAGGTCCTTCAGAAACAATTGCTCCCTCTGCACCGAACACACACATTTCTTCATACCTTGTTTAGAAGCCTGAAAATATTAATGAAAACTAATGAATACTTGCAATAGCAGGTTAAACAATTTTGTAACAAAATTTCTTTGGGCTCATTTGTTGACCATAATAACATACAAACTATGCAATTTTATCTTTACAGTATCTATAATTAAGTAAATTTATCAATTATATATCAATTAAATATACTAATTCATTCTTAGTAGTCTCTTAGTGGTCATATTTAGTCCCTTAGTGGTCCTTAGTGGTTATACTTAGTGGTTATACTTAGTGATCCTTAGTGGTTATACTTAGTGGTCCTTAGTGGTTATTTAGTGGTTACTTAGAGGTCCTTAGTGGTTACTTAGTGGTTAGTTAGTGGTTCTTAGTGGTCATTAGTGGTTATACTTAGTGGTCCTTAGTGGTTACTTAGTGGTTACTTAGTGGACCTTAGTGTTTATACTAGGTGTGTATTCTATAGATGTGTATCTCTCTACAGGGCTAACTCAGGCTAATGCTAATGATCATAATTTATGAGTTAGCATCCCTTATTTGGGAGATGCTCTATGAACCAGGCCAATGATAATGCTACATGATTTATGTGTTAGCATTCCTTATGTGTAGATGCTATAAGATTGATGAGTTAGCATGCTAATATTTACGACCATGCTAACCCCTTATTTGGAAGGGACCTTATAAAAAGGTAGGGTTTTCTTTGTGCGTTATTTTTTTACCTGGACTTGCTAGATACAAACAAGAGATCAGTAGTTATGTGAGAGAGACACTATCATTATTAGTAAACTGTTGTAAATATTAATTCACCATTATAGTTGGTAGCATGTAGAAATAAAGTTATAGAATATAGAATTGGGCTATGTATTTCTTTCTACCTTTTGGGTATGAAATTGTAAAAATAGGTTGAGCTATCTTTCCTGAAACTAACTTAACATCGTTGAAACTAACTTGACATCGTTCCTGAAACTAACTTGACATCGTCAGTTTAAAAGAAGTCATATGCTCTTTAAAATGCGTTTGCTATAATTCGAGCGCTAACGATATATGGGAATAACAATAGAGCAAATAACACAATTTACCTACTTCAGTCTCTCAAGACCCATGAGGTAGTCAAATGTCTCATCATAGTTTGTGCGACAGTATTTGCACACATATTCCAACATACTTCCAGTCCGAGAATTCATTTTTGGATATTCCCTGACATTGAAAATGAAGCCAAGAATCGCATACCTGTAAACAAATAAGTATAAAGGTCAGGTTTTTTTAGGGGCACCTAATATGTTTTATAATTCTGAATTTTCATATTCCAAGTGTCACAATAATTGAATTGAATTGAATGTTGTTTAACCACTCATCAACACAGTCTATGTTATTTAGAGCTGCCCCAGAGGGAGCGCGACTTTAAAGGGGGAACATAAGGATTTTTCTAGAAACTTCCTAAATTTTGAATACTTTCTAATTCATGATAACAGTGTTATATCAATCAAAATATGGTGTTAATACCCTGTTGTTAAAGTCCAAAATTTGAATTCACCATACATGTTGAATGGAAGCGAGCGTGCAGTGCTGAAATTAACCATGGTGCGTAACCTAGGATAGCACATATTGCTATTCATAATGAATCCTCATGTAAATAAGTAGTCATTTTTAGGTTCATTTATTAATTTTAGGCGCTTAAGAATAGAAAATGTCATTAATAGTTATTTTTAAGTCGGACCCCTAGACCCCTACAAGGAGTCTGATGTACAACCTTTAATTCTTTAAAACGTGTTCAAATAACAAAAATGAGTCTTTGTAGTAGTTTTCATTTTAAATTCAATTTATCATAACTCTTCATCACTTTGTTCTTCCGGTTTGTAACATTTAACGCCTGTTGTAAAATACTGAAAGGAAAAAGAAACGCAGGGTACGTATTTCCGCTATATATTGTATGTTTAATATGCTACTGCTAATCGAATGGTACAGGGCGACATTAGGCCTGTCCTTTTAGAAAGAAAGTTTAAACAGCACTGAACACACCAATGGTTACCCCTTTAAAGTTTCATTATCGTCAGAATGCGCATTTGGCTCAAGCAGGTGAGCAAACTTAGGCTTTAAATGTTGCAATCACTTAACATTAAATACAGTACTGAACTGGCTCAGTTTTTCAAAGAGGAACTTCAGCATTTATGAATTTATGAATTTATTGTTACCACTGATAGTAATGAAGGAATATTATGGTTAAAACCAAGGATTTGTACAATAAGAAGGATTAGAAAATATGATGAAATCTCGTAGACTCTCGCGTAGAAAGTACGAGATTTCAGCGTCTATCGATAAGGCGGGTCTTTCCGATAAGACGGGTCCGATCGATAACGATAACGCGGCGAGCTTACCTGTACGTTTCGACACAAAACCAGTTCGGTGCTACTGCTGTGTTTATCTCATGTTACGTGAGAAATATACAGCTTCTTTTTAACTGGCGGCTTGTTAAATCCTTGATTACATAGTCAATAGAAACCCTAATTGCATAAAGCACTCGGGAATTATGGCTCAGGGTTGTGTCACGAACACGGAGACTAGTTCGAAAATGGTGTTTATAAAATGTATAAATACACGTTGATACTCCGATTACCGCGAAAATGATGACGAATCCTATGCTCTAAATAAGTAATTATTCCTTGCTGTAATAATAAAATATTTTAAATACCAATAATTATCGGACATTTTGTTTTATAATTCTTAAAGTGTTTGGGTTACAAGGCGTAAATCAATAATACTAATTGTATTATTTTCGCTAGGAAAACTAACATTGTGTAACGCGGTGTCGGGTTGATTTTGTTTTCTTCTTTTGTAACGATTTTAACTGTATTGCAATTAGACCAATTGGATTAAAAAAAGCATCTTGTTTGTGCAAATGTATGGTAATTAATTAGCGAAATTATCCTTTATTTTCTTCGAGTTTAAAGCGCGGCGTCGGCCGATCCTTTTGATATGTCCCGCGACTTGTTAAAAGACTATGAAGAATGAATGCATAATTACAGTTTGCTACTTAAACTGTTATTTTAATCAATGCTTTAACGCGGCGATCTTACCTGTACGTTTCGACACAAAACCAGTTCGGTGCTACTGCTGTGTTTATCTCATATATTACGTGAGAAATATATAGCTTCTTTTTAACTGGCGGCTTGTTAATTACATAGTCAATAGAAAAATCCCTAATTGCATAAAGCAATCGGGAATTATGGCTCAGGGTTGTGTCACGAATACGGAGACTAGTTCGAAAATGGTGTTAATAAAATGTATAAACACACGGTGATACTCTGATTACCGCGAAAATGATGACGATCCTATGCTCTAAATATGTAATTGTAGCATGGTCACAGACAATTCTCTTTGTTCAGACACAGGTGTAAATCGTTTAATTGAAAATAAGACCTGTCAGAATAACAGTTAGAATAACTGAAATAGAGCTGAAATGGACATGCTACAAAACAAACCAAGTATGGTTTCATCTCGTTGGTTAATTTAAACACGCCCATCTCAATGTTTAAATAATAATAATAATAATAATAATAATATCTTTATTCAGCAATTAAACATACAACACATGTTTATAGCCTACACAATTACATGAAAGTATGAAAAAAAAATGAACCAACTCAATGAAACCATACTCTATCTATTACTTATTCCTTGCTGTAATAATACAATACTTTAAATACCAATAATTATCGGACATTTTGTTTTATAATTCTTAAAGTGTTTGAATTACCAGGCGTAAATCATTAATATTAATTGTATTGTTTTCGCTAGGAAAACTAACATTGTGTGACGCGGTGTCGGTTGATATTTGTTTTCTTCTTTTGTAACGATTTTAACCGTATTGCAATTAGACCAATTGAATAAAAAAAATGCTTCTTTTTTGTGCAAATGTATGGTAATTAATTAGCGAAATTATGCTTTATTTTCTTCGAGTTTAAAGCGCGGCGTCGGCCGATTCTTTTGATATGTCCCGAGACTTGAATGCATAATTATAGTTTGCTGCTTAAACTGTTATTTTAATCAATGCGTTATTAAAAAAAACAACTGTGAACATGCATCTCTTGTACATATTTACCATTTGGTAATGTCATTCTGATTATCTTTACGTACATGAACATGTCTTACGGAAAAGAAGATTTTTATTAATTTTGATGATCTAGATCTTGAAGCTTTATTAGGCAAGTTTACTGCAAGTGAAAATGAGGTCTCTGATGAACTGTGTGACAATGGTGTAGATATGAGTAATAAGCCGACTCCTAAACTGTCCATGCTATGCATGCCACGAATCATACATACATTTTTTTTAAATTTGTTTGTGCGTGCGTACTTTATCAAAAGCTCCCAATCCTCATCCCATTCCCCGGACGTTTGAATTGTTAGCTCCACTGAGAGTCTTACCGCATGTCATAAAATGCGGTACTTACTCGTGTTTTATTGCTATGATGTTAAGTATATATTTATGCTCGCCCTATGGCACTAGTGTCTTATTGCTGTGAGTGTCATAAAATATATACCGAATATGCACCCTATTTGAGCGAGTTCTTTATCTTTTCTCAAAACACAATGTCATAAAACTGGGTATTGAGACCCATGCTATATTGATTTGGTAGTGCAATAAAACACATGCCGAATATGCAGATAGTTAAGCAAGTTGCCGCCTTATCTTTTGCTAATAACAACACCATGTCATAAAACCGGGTATTGAGATCCATGCTATATATATGCAGCTCATTTGAGCTGGTGTCTTATATTTCGCTGGTAACAACACTAGATCATTAAAATCCGGTATTGTCCCATACTACATGTAGAGTGCCATACCTGAAGCAATTATTCAAATAGATGCTCCACAAGCTAAACAATAACAAGAAGACAAAATTCAGAAATTCATAGCTTTTTATTTGAGTTATGTAAACAAAACATACGGTAATAAAGAGTTCAAAACATACGGTAATAAAAGAGTTTTAATTAAATTAACATAAACAAGAAATGACACATACAGTGCAAAAAAAAATCCAAACATTTCAATATATGGTTCAAATTTGCAGTCCCGTGCATAGGAATGTATAAAGTAGAGTATGGAGTGGGTCCTGAATTCCTCTGTATCCTTCCCCTTTTGAAGCGGCTGAAAATAAACTAAGATAAAGTGTTACTTTTATAAGGGATTAAATGCAGAGTATTGGTTTAAAACTGAATATTAATGTTATAATTAATATTAAAGGTTTGCAGCCATGTGGTCACGATTTGTTTCTATTTTATTTGTGTTAAGTATATATACCCATGGCTTGCAATCTGTGTTACGTTGTATTTAGTATCACCGTCGTGAGTTTTCAACATGTACCACTTATTGTAGTATTAATTTTAGAATTATTTTTTTAAAGAAATATTGTGTCCCATTGAAATGTGAAAAGAATATACAAATAATGTTTTGCTTGATAAAAAGACAACCATGCAGTATGAAAACTATGTAAGAACACAAATATATTATATAATTATATATATATATATATATTTAAAAAGAACATAATTGTGTTCCTTTATATTAAAAAGGCGATAACACATGGTATTTTTTTGATTTTTTAAATTATTTCTTAGAAGAAATAATCTGCCAATTTGAAAGCTGAAGAAAAAAATATAATGCTTTGTATGATGAAATAAAGGTTACCATGCAGTATAAAAATTATATAAGAACACAAATATGTGTATTTTTCAGAAGATTAACATGATTTTATGCTTTTCTATTAAAAAGGCACTAACACACTAGTGTTTCTAAATTTAGTTTTTTATAAGTTCAAAGTGAATTATAACGAGAAATATATGCCCATTTGAAAGCTGAAATACTTTTTTTTTTATAATGCTTGGTATAAAATAAAGTTAACCACGCAGTATAAAAATTATATAAGAACACAAATATGTGTATTTTTTTAGAAAATAACATGATTGTGTGCCTTTCTATTAAAAAGGCAGTAACACACTTGTGTTTCTAAATTTTGCTTTAAAAAGTTCAAAGTGAATTATAACAAGAAATATATGCCCATTTGAAATCTATAATTCTTTTTTTATATAATGCTTGGTATGAAATCAAGTTAACCATGCAGTATAAAAACTATATAAGAACACAAATATGTGTATTTTTTTAGAAAATAACATGATTTTACGCCTTTCTATTAAATAGACAGTAACACACTAATGTTTCTAAATTTTCAAAGTGAATTATAACAACAAGAAATATACTGCCCATTTGAAAGCTGATAAAAAAATTAAAAAAATACTTTGTACAAAATAAAGGTTACCATGCAATATTAAAATTATATAAGAACACAAATATGTGTATTTTTTAAAAATAGAACATGATTTTGTGCCTTCCTACTAAAAAGGCGGTAACATCCTATTTTTTTTTTTTGGTTTTAAACTCAAAGTGAAATTTAAATCAGAAAAAAATACGGAATGGTATCGATATCAGTATGTTATTTATTAAAATTTAATAACCAAGTCGTATAACGAATACATTTATAATCAAAAATGTATTTCCTTCAATGGAAAACATATTTTATATCAATATTCCTAAAAATACGATTACCCCACCCGCCAACATCACACTGCCGAGAATCGGGAGAATATCAACATAAAATTACACTACCAACGAAAAATATTTGGAAAATAAACACTTCCTCATTAAAATACATCATATTAAACTAATACTTACTCGATAATTGCTTATATAAAGCGTTATCTTGCTGTTTATCGACATTAATCTACCCAGCGTTGTATTCAATATTTTCCAAAAATGGCGGTTGAAGACGATGACTGTCACGTGACACGATCTCGGGATTTCTGTCCGAGAATTTGCGAGACATCCTTTTTCGCCCTATATAATTTGACCTATTTTCTAATCCTTCTTATTGTACAAATCCTTGTTAAAACTTACGCATAAGTATAACATTTTTAACTTGTTTCCTTGCGTATGTTATTTACCACCTAAATATTCGACGAGACAGATTGATGTTAATACTTTTTATGATACTATTTTAGCTGGTATATATCACAGAAATATTAACAAACAGAATGGTCTCTTGCACCTATTTGCATTAATGGTCTCGCCATTTCTCGTGACACCAACGAGACCGGGTCGTGAACGGCCATTTTGTGAAGTACCGTCAATAGCGAAATGTGAACGACATACAATTCGACCAAACATACGTATATTGTGACATGTTATGTGCATGTTTTGGATATAATTTCAATGTAAGTATAAATTTACGATTAAAAACTGTTTGCGGACCTTCTTTTAGTGTGTAAAAGCACTGTACGATGTATTTTATGCATATCTTGTAAGTTGCATTATATTCGGGTATTCCGTATTTCGGATGGTTCGGCATCAACGAAACTTTCCTTCAAACTCCTCCTTCATTTGTTCATAAATTTCACTGAAATCTTTTGCTTTGTGAGGATATATGATTTCTTAAAGGTATTTTAGCGGTTTCAGGCCATTTTTATAATTTCGTTTTGTCCATTAGTCCCTCAATCTTGTGATCATTTTAATGTTTTTATTTACTTTCTTTAAAAATAACACCGTTTTACCCATAAAACTTTCCTTCAAACTCCTCATTAATTTTTTTTCAGATTTCACTGACATCTTTTGCTTTGTGAAGAGAAATGATTTCTTAAAGGTATTATAGCAGTTTCAGACCAATTTGATAAATCTTTTTGTCCATTAGTCCCTCAATCTTGTGATCATTTTAATGTTTTTATTTACTTTCTTTAAAAATAACACCGTTTTACCCATAAAACTTTCCTTCAAACTCCTCATTCAATTTTTTTCAGATTTCACTGACATCTTTTGCTTTGTGAAGAGAATTGATTTCTTAAAGGTATTATAGCAGTTTCAGACCAATTTGATAAATCTTTTTGTCCATTAGTCCCTCAATCTTGTGATCATTTTAATGTTTTTATTTACTTTCTTTAAAAATAACACCGTTTTACCCATAAAACTTTCCTTCAAACTTCTCATTCATTTTTTCTCAGATTTCACTGACATCTTTTGCTTTGTGAAGAGAAATGATTTCTTAAAGGTATTATAGCAGTTTCACACCATTTTGATAATTTCTTTTTGTCCATTATTCTCTCAATCTTGTGATCATTTTAATGTTTTTATTTACTTTCTTTAAAAATAACACCGTTTTACCCATAAAACTTTCCTTCAAACTCCTCATTCATTTTTTTACAGAATTCACTGAAATCTTTTGCTTTGTGAGTAGAAATGATTTCTTAAAGGTATTATAGTGGTTTCAGGCCATTTCGTTAATTTCTTTTTGTCCATTATTCTCTCAATCTTGTGATCATTTTAACGCTTTTATTTACTTTCTTTAAAAATAACACACCGTTTTACCCATGAAACTTTCCTTCAAACTCCTCATTCATTTTTTCTCAGATTTCACTGAAATCTTTTGCTTTGTGAAGAGAAATGATTTCTTAATTAAAGGGATTATTGGATTTAATGGCAGATAGTTCTTCTTTTTTTTTTGTCTATTCTCTCTATCTTTGATAAAAATTAACGTGTTTTTTATTTCGTGAAAATTAAATACATGTAACTCCTCAATCATGTTCATATATATGTCAGTGACATATTTTTCTTTGCGAAAAGATATGATTTCTTAAAGGAATTATGTGAATTTCAATGGCAAATATTTTATCTTCTTTTTATCCATTCTCTCCATCTTTGGGATTAATTATACCACAAACCTGATATTTCTGTGACCGATATAACTTTCTTACTCCTATAATTAATTTTTTCCCCATAGATTTCAAGTAAAATATGTGTGTTTTTGAAGAGAAATTCATAAAGGGGTTATATTGCAGTTTCATGCCATTTTGATAATTTTATCTATAATTCTCTCCATCTTGATACTATACTTTTAATGCTAAATTAAAAAAAAAATCTTATAAAAGTAAAACCCAAACCATGATGTCTGTGTTTCAATGATAATGTTTGATTGTAGTTGTGTATTTATTAATTTTGAAGTTTCCTGTAATACCGGTATTGTTCATTTCTGTATTACCCGTTCTCTCCATCTTTCATATGTTTCCAAAAATTGGCCAATATTGTTGAAATAATTTTCAAATGATCATGATTGAGGTAAAGTGTGTATGGTTAATCATCACGGAAAAAGGTAACATAGTTATGCGCATCAAAATAAAAGTTATGCATATACATGATCAAGATAATCATCCATCAAAATGGTCATAATAGGTTACGCATAACCAAAACTCATTCATACAAATGTGTGTTTTCATTAAGCTGTCTGTCCCTTTTTTAAGTCAACGCTATTTCATTTTATTGATTAAAAATTTGCATGATCAAATACATTGTTCATTTACTATGCAGTTATGTCTGACACACAATGCATTTATAATTAGTGAACATGTAACGTATAGGATAAATCACACTTGATGATGTTCTGTACATAATTATATACACAGAGTTCATGCAATATAATATATTCATATAAGTCTATAATCTTTATGGAGTCCCATGCTGTTGCTGTATATACCATACAGCACATGGCACAGTTAATCAGCACCCTTATCTGACTGATTGCATAATATGCTGTGTATACCATACACCACAAGACACAAGTATACAGCACCTTTGATCTGGTGGCTTATCTGATTGATTGCATAATAAGGCCATAAAGTCCCCATGCAGCTGCAGCTGCAGTGTATGATAATAAGCACTTAGCAAATTTACCAGTGGCTGATTACATGGTGATTGTCAGACCTGACATCATTGAGTGCAGCTGCATGTTTTGCAAATGACCCATTATAAGGCATGATTATAAGGCCTTTCTTAACCCTTAACCAACTACATAAATGTATATATAATGTACTGTTCTTTCTTTGAATTAAGACCATTCCATTTATGTGACAAAGGGGTGTTTTGGGGGGAAATTAATGATCAGCAGTCAGACATTGTAAACCCTGATCAGAGTTTAGAATAGACGCAGATGCTATTATAGTCGTGCTTAGCGGGTTAAGGGTTAATAAATAGTATTGTTTGCTCTTGTCTGACCCAAGAATTCATAATTGGGCATGTAGGCAGCAAGGCCACAAAGACAAAGCTGGTATTGCTCTAGCCCGCCAGTGCCATTTTTGAATTCACAAAAGAAGAAAAAATGGTAAGCCCTGGTGGGATGATAATTTAACCACTCTTTGGAATACTGTATGTAATGCTGAACAATTGTTTATCAATTGTAACGATGTTTGTCAGAAAAAGGTTTATATAATTGATTTTATAAAAAAAGGCCTTTAATAGGAATGTTCAAAGAAATAAAAGATTGTATTGGTTTAAGTTGCAAAATGATTTGTTATCTGATATCGATAGTAATTCGTGTAATTTTTGGAAGTCTATCGGAAAAATAGGTGTAGGCTTTCAAAAAAAAAAAAAATCCAATGAAAGTAACAGATGATAATGGAAATATTGTCTCAGATAGCGAATCTATATTATTAAAGTGGAAAAACAGTTTTTCAAATTTGTATAAGTCTTCAGCTAATCAAAGTGTTCCGATTAATTTCGATAATGAACATGTAACTAATAATGAATCTATAACAGAATTTGAAAATGAAATTACTATAGCTGAGATACAAAAAGCAATTTTTAATTCCAAAAAGGATAAAGCAAGCGGTATTGATGAAATACCAGCTGAAATATTTCGTAATGATACATCTGTTTCCATTTTACATGTTCTTTTTAATGTTTATTATAATACTGGTATTATTCCTACTGAATGGGGAAAAGGTATTGTTAATCCCATTCCTAAATCGTCAACTAATGATCCACGTGATCCTATGTCTTACAGAGGCATTATACTTTCTCAATCTATGTATAAATTGTATTGTTATATGTTAAATCAAAGATTGTCTATCTGGACAGAAGCAAACAATACAATAACAGATGAACAAAATGGGTTTAGAAAAAGGAAAAGTACTACGGATCATCTATCGTCATTAACTAATATTATTGAAACTAGAATAAAAAAGAAACTTTCAACTTTTACTGCATTTGTCGATTTCAAAAAAGCATATGACACTGTAAATAGAAATCTGTTGTGGAATAAACTTTATGACTTAGGGATAAATGGTAAAATGTTGAATGCAATTATGTCTTTATATGCATCTGTTTCATCCTGTGTGCGTATAAATGGTTTAAATACAGAATGGTTTAATGTTACAACGGGATTAAGACAAGGTTGTTGTTTATCCCCATTGCTTTTTAATTGCTTTATTAACGATTTAGCATTAAAATTGAAGTCGTTAGGTCTAGGAGTAGATATTGGTGATGGGGATAAAGTATTTGTTATCATGTATGCGGGTGATATTGTACTGCTGGTCGAAAATGAAACAGATTTACAGCTATTGTTAAATACACTAGATGATTGGTGTGAAACCAATTTTATGTCAGTCAATAAAAATAAAACTAATGTTGTGCATTTTAGACCAAGATCAAAACCACAGACGATTTTTGAATTAAATGTGGCGGATCTGATATACTTATAAAAAATAAATATGTATAATGAGGCCATGTTTTAGACGAAAATCTCAATTATAATGTAACAGCTTCATTTGTTGCACAGTCAGCCAGTCGCGCGTTAGGTCTGTTAATTTTAAAATATAAAACAGTTGGTGGGATGCCTTATAAAGTTTATACTAAACTATTTGATTCGCTGGTTTGGTCTATTGTAGCTTATGGTGTAGCAATATGGGGTACTCAAACCTACTATTGTATTGAAGCCGTACAACATAGAGCAATGAGAGTATTTTTGGGTACGACAAGAAACACACCATCAGCTGAAATGGCAGGAGACATGGCATGGCAACCGGTTTGTGTTAGACAAATAATTGCGGTATCAAATTACTGGGTACGATTGAGTCATATGCCAAATATGTGTTTCAATAAACGAATATTCAATTATTGTTTTAATAGTAAAGGTTCTAGATGTAAAAATTGGTGTTACAAAGTCTTAAATAATTTTTAAAAATTGAGTTGAATAACGTTCCGAGTGTAATTAACCCTATTTTTAAACGTAAGTTTTTAGATGATGTTAAGAGTGCATCTTTAAATCAGTTTATAGTAAACTGGAAGGTAAATATTAATTCGGAACGTGGTAGTAGTAATATTGGTGGCAATAAATTACGTACTTAAAACTACATTTGAAACAGAAAGGTACTGTAAACTAATACTATCAAGAAATCATCGGTCGGCTTATTCTAGATTCCGTTGTGGCGTGGCACCAATTAGACTAGAGACTGGAAGATATGAAAGACTTCAGATTAGTGAAAGAGTTTGTCCATTTTGTAATGTTCAGGTGGAAGATGAGTTACATGTTATGATAACCTGTCCTTTATATAATCATATCAGAGCTAATTTATATGATAAAGCAATAAGCCTAAATCTCAATTTTAATAACTCTACAGATGAAAAAAATTTGGTATATTTATTCACAAATGCAGACTTAATTCGTGTATGTGCCAAATCCTGCTACTTAATTTTTCTACGTCGATCTAGATTTTTGTATCGCTAGTCTTTTTTTCTTCTTAAATACGCCAAACAATGTCAATTTTATATATGTAAATAATGTCAATTGTTTTTATCATATCGTGATTCTGTTTTATTTTCTTCTATGAAAATGATGCTAATCAGTTCCTTTTTGATCTGATCAAAGGGGATAAATGATTTTTTTTAATTTTTAACTAATGCGCAATAGTGCTTTGTTTATTTTGTCAAATCTTACAATACTCATTCTTAGTACATATTTTATAGATAGATTAGCATCATTTACATAGTCTTAATGTGTAATATATATGCTAATATCGTTTGAGTTTGATGTTATTAGCTACTTTTAAAACATGTTGGTGGTTTTATAACTTTTGTCTCTTATAATTCTAATTAGAATGGCATGGCTATCTTATAATGTTTACGATGTTTTATTTATGTTTGTATTTATTGTAAACCATGATGAGACTTTAATAAAGAAATATATATAATACGACGTGCTAGAAGTACACATCACCACAGAAATACAATTGTTCACGTGTGCGTTAGAGTGTACATTACAACACATATAAACTGTTCACTGTTACCATGTGTAATTATGAGATTGCGTTACCAAAGTGAAAAATGTAAAGGAATAATATAAACCAATGAAAATTTAAAAAAAAAGAAGAAGAAAAAAAAAGGAAATCATCAGGTTTCTAACACGGCGCCTCGACCAACTGCACTATTGAGGCTTTTGATATTTAGTTGCTAATATACATATAATAGTAATGATTACATGCTACATTTAAGTAGACTGGTTTACAAAAACGTCATTTCATGTATTTAAAATGTACGCATTGTAAAATATTGTTGCAAAGTCGCGAACACTGAAATGTAACAAGAAACATTATAAGCTGACGCAGGGTTCGCCAATATTGTATTGAAATACCCTGGCGCCAGGATTATTATATGCTAGCATAAGAACACAGTGCAATATGCTGTACGTGTTAAGTAGATACACTTTAAAACGTTTAAAACGTTTAAATATTTTCTTTACCTGATACTTACAAAATACTTACAAAATATAATTTTATACTTGACTGATATAAATGATAAAAAAAAACTGTAGCCAAGTTGTACGTTTTTAAATTAAAAATTATACTTTTATATATATATATATATATATTAACTCTTATTTATATTTGCTACATGAAGGGAGTAAATACATACTTACTCCCTGCTACATGTTAAAACAAATTGATATTCAGTATCAATATAATCCAAGGTACAATAATTATACTGACACGTACTGGCACATGCTGTGCCGCTCCTGTTGTGACAATTAACAGACAGTGCGCCTTATTAAACCCAGTTACACAAGTGGCATCCCGTGTGCTAATTATACCGCCGTTAATTGGTGAGATCCGTTAATTGGTGAGATTAATAATAAGCACCATCAAGTTTGACTTATTTAAATTCCTATTTAAGTAATTACTCTAGATAATAGATACATCTGTATACGCTAAAAAGTTTAAATTTATGCGTAACAGTGGATCGAACGACATAGATCTATGATATTTGTTTTTAAATAAAACAAAACAAAACACGTACTCGCGGCGTAGTGGTAGATCCTCGGCTTACGGAGATCTCCGGCTCGGCAATACGATGTGCTTTCTTGCACAAAAGCTGATATAGCGTAATAATAATAACTTTATTCAGCATTAAACCCTCCGTAAAGTTCTTCTACAAGATTTCATATGGATAATTGCAATATCTTTACTGCCTCGTGCATTCCCCAAACTTCTTAGCTATAGTTTAATTCAGGGACAACTAGTAAAATGTTCATGTGCACACGTATACTTTTTGCTGTGGTATGTCAATTTCGACAAACTGATTATTCCTTAGTCGATACGTTTATACAATCTAAACGTGGATATTTATCATAAGATATCACTTTTATTTTTATATGAAGGGATCTTCCTTCCATGTAGCCACTGCATAATGCGTTAAATAACTATATTGTTTGTTGTTTGTTTGTTGTGTTAGACCTCTACGTCAGTTTAGGGCTTTATCATCCCAGATAAGTTTAGACAAACTCATGATTTATTAAATTGAATGAGTTTTTATGTGCACGGAGTACATGTAAGGAACATTGGATGAGCACATGTTCGATACGAAAAGAGTGTCGCCAATTTCCCATGTAAATCCCAAGAAATTATAGTAAAAGTAACTATAATTACCCCAAAAAAATAAGAAAATGGTTAAACAATGGTCAGTTATATAATTTATATTTTATTCCTCTTTCCGCATCTTTTCGCCTCTTTTCGCTCTTTTCGTATTTTAGACCCACGAGGGTGTGTAGTGTGCAGTCTTTTCGTAATCTCTATATCTGCGGGAAGGTGTTCTTTATGAACGTGGCTATGCGCACGACCGTCGTGCCGATTATTTTCTTTATCCGCACGACCGTCGTGCCGATTATTTTCTTTATCCGCACGACCGTCGTGCCGATTAGTTTCTTAATCCGCACGACCGTCGTGCCGTTTAGTTTCTTTATCCGCACGACGGTCGTGGGAATAAAGAAAATAATCGGCACGACTATAGTATTGTTTTTTATCGGCACGACTGTAAACAGAAATGCAAAGTTTTGAGAGTTTCCAAGTTACAAATTCGTAATGTAAACAAAACAATTATAATACTTAGTCAACAGTTGTATTGTGTAAAATTATGGGTAAATTGTGTTTTTGAATGAAAACGAAGAACTCTTTACAGTATGTTCCGAAAGGTCCGTATAAGGATATAATGATACATGTAAGTACATCAGTTAGCGAGAGAGAGAGAGATAGTTTTTAGCTCTACTGGCCAAGGGCCAGCAGAGCTTATGGGATGGTGTGTTGTCCGTCTTCCGTCGTCCGTCGTCCGTCCGTCGTCCGTTAACTCTTTTCTTCAAACGACTTCTCCTCAGAAACCGCTTGGATAATTTTGACCAAACTTCACATGGATGATCCTTAGATGAATGCTTTTTAGATTTGTTAAAATTAGGTCAGCGCTACATGCAAGATGGATGCCATAACCATATATGGTCGAAACCTTAAAACATCTTCTTCTCCAGAACCGCTGGACAGATTTCAACAGTTTTTCTTTTAAAATGATCGCCAACGCCTAGACTATCAAGTTTGTTTCAAATAAAGTCCCTGGGGTCAAAAATGGCCGTGCCTCGGGTGTCCAAAATTTGTATATTGAGGTTTTGCATGTTTTACATATAGACATATAGGAAAAAACTTTAAAAAGTCTACTTCTCTGAAACCACAAGGCACAGAGGTCTCATGTATTACATGTAGCATCAGATAGTCTTCTAGTAAGTTTGTTCAAATGGTGATCCTGGGGTCAAATTTGTCCCCGCCCCGGGGGTCACAGTTTTACATAGTCTTATATAGGATTTTTTTTTAAAAAATCTTCTCGGAATCTACAAGAGCCAGAGGTTTGATATTTTGTATTTACTATAAGCTTATGGTCCTTTACCAATTTTGTTGAAATGGTGACCCTGGGGTCACATTTGGCCCCGCCCCAAGGGTCACATGTTTTACATACACATGTATAGGGAAAAACTTTAAAAATCTTCTTTTCGGAAAATGCAAGAGCCAGAGGTTTAATATATTGCATATGCTATAAGCTGTGGTCCTCTACAAGTTTGTTCAAATGGTGACCCAGGGGTCACATTTGGCCCCACCCCGGGGGACACAGTTTTACATAGGCTTGTATAGGGAAAAACTGAAGAAAAAATTCTTCTCTGGAACCACATGGCACAGAGCTCTCATATATTACATGTAGCATCAGCTTATGGTCCTCTACTAAATTTGTTCAAATGGTGACCTTGGGGTCAAATTTGTCCCCGCCCCGAGGGTCACAGTTTTACATAGACTTTTATAGGATTTTTTTTTAAAAATCTTCTTCTTGGAAACTACAAGAGCCAAAGGTTTGATATTTTACATTTATTATAAGCTTATGGTCCTTGACCAAGTTTGTTGAAATGGTGACCCTGGGGTCACATTTGGCCCCGCCCCAAGGGTCGCATGTTTTACATAGACATATATAGGGAAAAACTTAAAAAATCTTCTTCTCTGAAACTGCAAGAGCCAGAGGTTTAATATTTTGCTGTTCCTATAAGCTTATGGTCCTTTACTAATTTTGTTGAAATGGTGACCCTGGGGTCACATCTGGCCCCACCCCGGGGGTCACAGTTTTACATAAATGCTTGTATAGGGAAAAACTGGAAAAAAAACAACTTCTTCTCTGGAACTGCAAGAGCCAGAGGTTTAATATTTTGCATTTGCTATAAGCTTATGGACCGTTACCAAGTTTGTTCAAATGGTGACCCTCGGGTTACATTTGACCCCGCCCCAAGGGTCACATGTTTTACATAGAAATGTATAGGGAAATTTTAAAAAATCTTCTCTGAAACTGCAATAGGCATAGGTTTAATATTTTGCATTTGCCAAAGCTTATGGTCTTCTACCAAGTTTGTTCAAATGGTGACCCATTGGTTACATTTGGGCCCACCCTGGGGGTCACAGTTTTACTTAGGCTTGTTTAATTTTTTTTTAATTTCATTTTTTTTTTTTCAATTTCAAGTGTTTTTTTTAAAGTTTTTTTTGTTAGCTCTACTGGCCAAGGGATGGTGTGTTGTCCATCTTCCGTCTTCCGTCCGTCCGTTAACTTGTCCTCGTTAAATATCTCCTCAGAAACCACTGGTCCAATTTAATTGAAACTTCACAGGAAGCCTCCTTGGGTCAGGGGAAAGCAAAGTTGTTCACATTTTGGCATTTTGCCAAGGGATTTGGTTTCCATGGCAACCATGTTGAAAAACCTTAAAAAATCTTCTTCTCTGAAATCGCTGGTTTGATTTTGAAAATTCTTTCACAGAAATGTTCCTATAGGGATTGCCTTTCATAGTTGTTCAAATTACATGTGCCGGCCACTTTTCCAAGATGGCCAACATGTCTAAAACTAGATAAAAATTAAGGAAACCACATCTACACACATAATTATTAGATTTGTGATGAATTGCATTATATTCACAGATTGAGAGGTTATGTTGACTAAAAAAGCAAGAAACACAAAAAATCAAGGCAACTGTTAATAATATTTTACCATGTATTTTATGTAAATGCTTGATACAAACTTCAAGATTAAGGTGTGTGCCTTTAGAAATGAATGTAAAACTACAAGATTTATAAACAGAACATCAACTGCAATACGAAACCAGGGAGTAAGTATACTTGACGAAAAGTACAATGGTCCGGGTAGGGAACGTCCAATGGCCACAGTACGAATCGCCTATTTACCTGGGTACGAACCGTCAAAGGTACGATACGTGCATAACTCGGCTTTTATCCCCAACCCATTTTTAAAACAGGACGCCATATTGTAAGTATGCGGATATAAATAAACATTTGCCAGAGAAAAGTGCATTTACGTACATTTCACGATGGTTTTCGTTGGTTGGAACGTGCGTGAATATAATTAAACGTTCCTTTTATTAAATAATATTATTCGTTCTGATTAATTCTTGCGTGTAAGTTATAATAGCCGTTACAAACATCTGGTGTATTCGGGAAAATTCCGGAATTTCGCTAACGCCACGATTTTACATTCATTACTGTGTCTTCCCACCATATTAACGCTACAGTTTGCATTGAAAATTGTAATTATTATATGTTATTAAATGTTCATGAATGAAATTGTCTTTTTAGCTCTACTGGCCAACGGCCAGCAGAGCTTATGGGATGGCGTGTTGTCCGTCGTCCGTCTGTCTGTCGTCTGTCGTCCGTTAACTTTTCTTCAAACGACTTCTCCTCAGAAACCGCTTCGCTAATTTTGACCAAACTTCACATAGATGATCCTTAGATGAATGCTTTTTAGATTTGTTAAAATTAGGTCAACGCTACATCCAAGATGGCTGCCATTACCATATATGGTCGAAACCTTAAAAAATCTTCTTCTCCAGAACCGCTTGACAGATTTCAACAGTTTTTCTTTTAAAATGATCGCCAACGGCTAGACTATCAAGATTGTTCAAATAAAGTCCTCGGGGTGAAAAATGACCGTGCCCCGGGGGTCCAAAGTTTGTATATTGAGGTTTTGCATGTTTTTCATACAGACATATAGGAAAAAACTTTAAAAAATCTTCTTCTCTGAAACCACAAGGCACAGAGCGCTCATGTATTACATGTAGCATCAGCTTATTGTCCTCTACTAAGTTTGTTCAAATGGTGACCCTGGGGTCAAATTTGTCCCCGCCCCGGGGGTCACAGTTTTACATAGACTTATATAGGATTTTTTTTTTTAAATCTTCTTCTCGGAAACTACAACAGCCAGAGGTTTGATATTTTGCATTTACTATAAGCTTATGGTCCTTTACCAATTTTGTTCAAATGGTGACCTTAGGGTCACATTTGGCCCCGCCCCAAGGGTCACATGTTTTACATAGACATGTATAGGGAATTCTTCAAACGACTTCTCGTCAGAAACCACTTGACTAATTTTGACCAAACTTCAAATGGATGATCCTTAGATGAATGCTTTTTAGATTTGTTAAAATTACGTCAGCGCTACATCCAAGATGGCTGCCATTACCATATATGGTCGAAACCTTAAAAAATCTTCTTCTCCAGAACCGCTTGACAGATTTCAACAGTTTTTCTTTTAAAATGATCGTCAACGCCTAGACTATCAAGTTTGTTCAAATAAAGTCCCCGGGGTCAAATATGGCCGTGCCTCGGGGGTCCAAAGTTTGTATATTGAGGTTTTGCATGTTTTTCATATAGACATATAGGAAAAAAGTTTAAAAAATCTTCTTCTCTGAAACCACACGGCACAGAGCTCTCATGTATTACATGTAGCATCAGCTTATGGTCCTCTACTAAGTTTGTTCAAATGGTGACCCTGGGGTCAAATTTTTCCCCGCCCCGAGGGTCACAGTTTTACATAGACTTATATAGGATTTTTTTTTTAAAAATCTTCTTCTCGGAAACTACAAGAGCCAAGGGTTTGATATTTTACAATTATTATAAGCTTATGGTCCTTTACCAAGTTTGTTCAAATGGTGACCCTGGGGTCACATTTGGTCACGCCCCAAGGGTCACATGTTTTACATAGACATGTATAGGGAAAAACTTAAAATCTTCTTCTCTGAAACTGCAAGAGCCAGAGGTTTAATATTTTGCTGTTGCTATAAGCTTATGGTCCTTTACCAATTTTGTTCAAATGCTGACCCTGGGGTCACATCTGGCCCCGCCCCGGGGGTCACAGTTTTACATCAATGCTTGTTTTAAATTTTTTAATTTCTTTATTTTTTATTTTTTTATTTTCTTTTGTTTTTATGATTTTTTTTTCATATATTTTTTTTAATTTTTTATTTTTTTTTATTTTTATTTTTATTTTTTTTATATTAGCTCTACTGGCCAAGGGCCAGCAGAGCTTATGGGATGGTGTGTTGTCCGTCTTCCGTCGTCCGTCGTCCGTCCGTCGTCCGTCCGTCCGTTAACTTTTCTTCAAACGACTTCTCCTCAGAAACCGGTTGGCTAATTTTGACCAAACTTCACATAGATGATCCTTAGATGAATGCTTTTTAGATTTGTTAAAATTAGGTCAACGCTACATCCAAGATGGCTGCCATTACCATATATGGTCGAAACCTTAAAAAATCTTCTTCTCCAGAACCGCTGGACAGATTTCAACAGTTTTTCTTTTAAAATGATCGCCAACGGCTAGTCTATCAAGATTGTTCAAATAAAGTCCCCGGGGTCAAAAATGGCCGTGCCCCGGGGGTCCAAAGTTTGTATATTGAGGTTTTGCATGTTTTTCATACAGACATATAGGATTTTTTTTTAAAAAATCTTCTTTTCTGAAACCACAAGGCACAGAGCGCTCATGTATTACATGTAGCATCAGCTTATGGTCCTCTACTAAGTTTGTTCAAATGGTGACCCTGGGGTCAAATTTGTCCCCGCTCCTGGGGTCACAGTTTTACATAGACTTATATAGGATTTTTTTTTTAAATCTTCTTCTCGGAAACTACAAGAGCCAGAGGTTTGATATTTTGCATTTACTATAAGCTTATGGTCCTTTACCAAGTTTGTTCAAATGGTGACCTTAGGGTCACATTTGGCCCCGCCCCAAGGGTCACATGTTTTACATAGACATGTATAGGGAATTCTTCAAACGACTTCTCGTCAGAAACCGCTTGGCTAATTTTGACCAAACTTCAAATGGATGATCCTTAGATGAATGTTTTTTAAATTTGTTAAAATTAGGTCAGCGCTACGTCCAAGATGGCTGCCATTACCATATATGGTCGAAACCTTAAAAAATCTTCTTCTCCAGAACCGCTTGACAGATTTCAACAGTTTTTCTTTTAAAATGATCGTCAACGCCTAGACTATCAAGATTGTTCAAATAAAGTCCTCGGGGTCAAAAATGGCCGTGCCTCGGGGGTCCAAAGTTTGTATATTGAGGTTTTGCATGTTTTTCATATAGACATATAGGAAAAAAGTTTAAAAAATCTTCTTCTCTGAAACCACAAGGCACAGAGCTCTCATGTATTACATGTAGCATCAGCTTATGGTCCTCTACTAAGTTTGTTCAAATGGTGACCCTGGGGTCAAATTTTTCCCCGCCCCGAGGGTCACAGTTTTACATAGACTTTAGGAATTTTTTTTTAAAAATCTTCTTCTCGGAAACTACAAGAGCCAGAGGTTTGATATTTTACAATTATTATAAGCTTATGGTCCTTTACCAAGTTTGTTCAAATGGTGACCCTGGGGTCACATTTGGTCACGCCCCAAGGGTCACATGTTTTACATAGACATGTATAGGGAAAAACTTAAAATCTTCTTCTCTGAAACTGCAAGAGCCAGAGGTTTAATATTTTGCTGTTGCTATAAGCTTATGGTCCTTTACCAATTTTGTTCAAATGCTGACCCTGGGGTCACATCTGGCCCCGCCCCGGGGGTCACAGTTTTACATCAATGCTTGTTTTAAATTTTTTAATTTATTTTTTTATTTTTTTTATTTTCTTTTTTTTTTATTATTTTTTTTAATTATTTTTTTTAATTTTTTTTTTTTTAATTTTTTTATTTTATATATATATAAATATATATATATTTTTTTTTTTTTTTTTTTTTAATTTTTTTTTTTTAATTTTTTTTTTTTTTTTTTTATATATATATTTTTTTTTTATATTTTTATTATCTCTACTGGCCAACTTGGAAAACCAGCCTGATCGGACCAGTAATCACAGAGTTACTGCTCTTGATATAGTTAAAAATGCTATAGTTTGCCTCTTTAAGACGATAGTCACTCGCTTCATTGCTGTCATAAGAGCCATATTAGCCAGTAGAGCGTCCACAGGCCCTCTTGGGCCTCTTGTTTGTTTAGGCTCGCCCTATGGCACTAGGACTTTTGGCGAGCTTTTCAGTAGGAGGTTAAGGTGGGGGTGTTTATATAATTATAAACATATTGTTGTGAATGGAAGGGGAAGGGAAGTATTCGTTTCAATAATGGCAAGAATCAGGCAGGCAACCGTGTCAGTTGGATGGGATTGGCCGTGAATTTCAGAAGGTGATTAAATATGTGTTAATATAAGAAATTAAATGCTCATAAGCCCAGGTTGGTCTATTTTATAAATTTAAATCGAGGATTAATAATATATTCCAACGCAAGCGCGTCACCATTTCTTAAAAATGTTTTAGCCTAATATGTACATATATACATAATCCATGTCGTGTCTGCTTCATGCTCCCTTCCAAAGGGAATGGACTATTTTAATTGTAAGCATATAATGATAAAATCCGATAAAATATCCCAGTGTTGTTAGTAAGACATCACTCCAGATCTCTCAATATAAAACAAGGCAAAATGAAATGTGCGCATATGAGAGTAAACACGTCAAATGGAGTGTGTCTCTCCGCCAAAGCCACGGGGAGGCCACACTGGGGAGGGCATGAAGCAGAGGTATATATATAGGTTGCATTGCACCATTGATTTTCCTTCTTTGTTTTATATAGGACGAATGTTAATCAAGAGATAAAAGATGCGCATTTTTCTCCGTAGAAAATTTTAAAACACATATCAATCAAACGATCAAGCGTCCGCCAATATAAAAATGCAATAAAAACAGGGGGTCATGTATCATATAAGAACAAGCCAATCTGTTGAATGACGTCACGTTCTATTTTGACACGTAACAGATAGATTTACCCCGTTTCTACTTTCGCTTTACTGTCTATGTCAATTATAATTAAATATCTCAAACAAACACTAATCAATGTTCACAATACATCATTTGACTGAATTATAGGTAATAATAACAAAAAACAATCGAAAGTATGCATTTTGTATTGCTTGTAAGGCAGGGAAACGTCTTTTATTAAGCACTATTTGACTATACACCACGGAAGCACAAACGCAATGGTGCAATGTAACCTATAGGCTTTACATGTTAATAATATTTCCCCCTATCCCGATGTGTGCGTCAGACAAGACTAAAACTAGTATTTTCCCGGCTGTCCAATGTGTTAAAAGTATAAGCATATATAAACTAAATAGGACAGTCAGGAATTTCTATTAACTTAATTGTTCATATAAAACAGCCAAATATTAAAATCACACTCCGGGGCCGGTGGGGACATACACTATATTGTTACGAGGAATTATAACTAAGATATATGGGAGTGGGAGTGATGGGGGAAAACTAAGGTAAATCGTATCAAGCAAATACCATCACAGTAGCGTCGACAAATTTAATAAACATCTCCATGATGCCAAATGGTAGGGCAGTCCCCGCACTCATGTCGTCGTGAAGTGCATAAATGGATTATTATAATTAAAAGGTGGAGGTAATACATTTTGATCATGGTTTTCAACACCCATTGAGAGAGACTCGGGCAATCAGTCTTTTCGAGCCCAGCAGACAAAACACAGGCTATTCCACTGGGATAGATGCGCACCTGCACATAATCCCCGTGAGTGGGTGCTGCAGGACAGACAGACAGGCAGGCAGGCAGGCAGACAGACAGACAGACATTCATTTCACGTATACTTAATTACATGTATTTCAACTAGGCTTTTAATCGGTACATATGAATTATGTTATGACCTCAACACATGGAGAATGATTTTGCGTTTTAAAATTTGCATGTTGTTGGCGGGATGTCGGTTTTAATAGAATGTCACTTCGGAGTTAAGGTCTAGATAGCAAATAATTACGTTGCGACAGCTATTAATAATTTTTCTTATATGCTTTGTCGTCATATAAGGGCTATGCATGTTCTATACATGTTCTTCTCTTTTTTTTTGTATCCCACTAATAGTTAAGAAGTATTTTGAATTGTAATCTCAGTTAATTTATATGCTGATTGGTCAATAAACTTGTTTACTGTTTACACGTATCAGGGAGTACGTATATGGCAAGCCAATTGTCCAATAATTACGTGAACCCAGGTTCACGTTCACGGTCGAAAAAACTAGGATTAACGATCGATAAACTAGTTTTTTTTAACGTAAAGCATGTTAACCTATACTTTCGAGCGAAAACATAGGACCATAGCTCACGCTCGTAAACGTAGGTTCACGCTCGTAAACCCAAGTTCACGGTCGTAAACATAGGTTCACGTTCATAAACTATGGTTCACGCTCGTGAACCCCGGTTTACGCCCGTGAACCCCGGTTCACGCTCGTAAACATAGGATAACCACCGAAATTCATAGTTCAATCGAGAAACCTAGTTTATCGAACGTAAACCATGGTTTACGGTCGATATACTAGGATATCAAATCAACTATGCATTTCGGGCGTGAACATGGGTTTCACGTGATGAACGGCAATTTGGCAAACCTGACTGTCTTTATATCGTCCCAGTTCATATAGATGTCAGCAAGTACCATCAGCGCACACACACACCCGCACACACACATACGCACACCCTTCCGATCTTATAATCTTTTTATTATGTTTACATGTATATGAATTCCGTAGGCCCATAATGGCAAGTATGTTCTATACATAATGTATAAGTTATTTACATACCATAAGAGATATGCATGTATATGTACAATTTGCCGAGTCACATGATCATTGTCGCTGTTTCACATACGGTCATCTTATTTATTTCGTTTATTAAAGTTAAAGGATCACCTTTATCAGTATTTATTAACATTCACACTAGCGTTCGTTTAGTGCAGTGTGGCGGCTGTAAAAAGTCTCCCCGTGCTACGAATCGGTAGTGTTATTTTTACTGGTCCTTTGGGACCAGCGAGCCCAATATAGGTGACTTTGAAGTAGAATACCGCTTAAGCCGATGCCAGGGGGCGTGAGAGGTGTTGCTTCTTTCATTACTTCTCATGAACAGACTCAATAAAACCGAGTCTGCTGCTTGATTCTCTTAATTGTGTTTGTTGCTCCCAAAGGATCACCTTTATCAGTATTTATTAAAACAAAAGTCACTTTATAGAATAAAGAATAATCTCTCAGCTTACTTATTTACGTTTCCCAAAAGAAACAAATCAGCAACAATCTGAATATATATATATTAACAATTTGCAATGTCACGTCAATGTCGCAGTTTCGAATTATTACGGATAAACGAACGGATATTTTGTTATTTAGTTCGTTTTTAGTAAAGCTAAAACAGACATCACTTTATAGAAGAAAGAGTTAGCTCTAAACTGCCTTTGACTTAGCCAGCTAACTTAAAAAAAAAATCCCAAAATAAACTAATCTCCAACGATATGTATATATATAAAAAAAAATCAATTTGCCGAGTCGCGTCACTGTCGCAGTTAAATATACGGTCAAACGAAATATTTTTTTATTATTTAGTTCGTTTTTAGTAAAGCTAATCACTGTATAGAACACAGAATTGTCTTTGAACTGCCAGCTCTCTGAAATAATTTTTCCAAAACAAATAAATTAACAACGATATGTATACGAGGTTTCTTAGATTTTTATAAATTCGTAAGACGGTGCGTAACTTGGCGCAACGAGCATGTGCGAAAAACCCTTACCTGTACGTGCAAGTATTCATGGGTAAATCATTATTCGGCGGATAAATTGGATTTACGATATGTTTCGAATCCAGAGGGCTATAACCACTGGATATTAATATAAATACGGTACTAGGCCAGGCAACAAGCAGGGCAGTACGCGTATCATACATCGCCCCACGGCCCGTCATCCCAGGCCAAACCCTATATAACAAGTAATGCAGTTGCGGACCCATACACCCAGCTAAAAAAACAGCATAAAAACCACCAAACATAGCACGCGAAAGTAGGTTAAATTAACCGTCAGTGCTATATTATATATTTGGCACACAATTCAGATACTTTGAGTCATTCAAATTCAAAATTCAAAATCAAAATATTTTTAGTCCAAACAATTGCCGAGTCAGCGGGGGATTCTTCCCGGGGCCTCAAATGGTAGTGGGACTATAAACCTTAGAAATCCTCCCTTTCGAATCCAGAGTATGTAGATCTATGGATAAAAGGAGTTACCAGATTCCGATAGTTTAACAAACAAACTTAATTTCCAAATTTATTTAGTCGTCCTATTCCTCCGAAACTTCGGTCAACATAAACTTCAATACAATAGACACCACAGCGTAGAAAAAGCTTCATTTATTTAAATGTCAAATATTCACCAAGAATCAAAACAAATATGGCGGTGAAATCCTATCCAATAGCAAGCTAGTCTCGATCATCCAGACCTCTCGCGAGACTTCTCTCAAAGAAGTCCAAACGATGGTCTGGACTCACTGTTCTTTAAATTTTTTGACATCAAAACGAGGTGTGTTCAAAAAAGAATCACCGGCCTCTGATTGGTCAACTTCAGTTTGTTATGGAAATCCGTGGGAATCACCCCCTACGTCACGACGGCGTCAAAAAATACGTGACGTTACGCGCAATGTTGTGCTATAAAATTACTCCAAACACACGATTAATGCCAAAAATTAAATTTTAAACATCATTTTGTAAGATTATATTATGTTTTTAGAGAAACTACAATAAAACGAAGTTTATTGTATATTTAATAAGGAAGTACACACATCCCATTGGAACTAATGTTGCGCGTAATTGAACGTGCACTTTGATGTTGCAATCGAAATGACGTCACGTCGCAGTCAGTTTTGACGGTTGGCGCCGTCTATCGGTCAAACTTTTTAAAGAACAGTGAGTCCAGACGCTCGCTAGCGCTCGCAGTCAGCTTGAGTGTGTCTGGATGATAGAGACTAATAGCAAGCGCGTCACATGATTCCGATAGGTAACGTCAACACACTATTGCGTCATCACACGTTCGCCAAAATCACAAAATGAGTTACGGTGGCCAATTTCAGTCGTTACGCACACTGAAGAATGTTATACACAAATCATATGAAGACAGATAACTCTTAATTAACGTTTATTTAACTATAATTGCCGGCACTCAAATATTTAGATAATACAAACAATGTGATTGGTTAAAGGACAATCACGTGATCACTTTAAGCTACGTTCATTTTCCAATGAACTGTACGAAGAACTACTTTCATCCGCCATTCATAGAATACGCGTACTGCGTAACAATATAGTTCGGATTTACAGGGGTGTATTTAGAAGAGGGATATTAAAATAATTGGATAAAGAGTTTAAAACCGTTGATTGCCATTATAAGGGTTTAGTGTAATTTTTTTGTGCGTTCATTGGGGTATGAACTGTTAATTGTCGAAGCTTAGGGCATTATGCGCTATGTGCTTCGACAACTAACAGTTCATAAAAAAGACACTAAACCCTTAAATCATTTAATGCCGAACACAGCATGGACATCTAAATGAGGTGTCCTTCCGTACAACCCTGACACTGGTACAATATTTGAGATGAGTCCAGTGATCACATATTTCACACTGGATGGTCCTCCTTTACAGCTTGGTATGCTCTAGTGAGTGCAGATGGTGAATAAGCTCTTCTTGTACCATATGAAGTAGACTTATAAGCTGTAAATATAAGAAATACCATTCAACCTAGAAAAAAAAAAACCAAAAAGTAAAGAAGCGGTACAAAAACGAAAGTGGCCCCCGACCAGTATACTGCCGTTCGGGTCTCAATTACATTTTAAATAAAAGTCATGCAGGAAACAATACATACTGTACTGTACTCTACAGTATGTGAAATAAAAAATAATCTCCTACCTTTTTATCCTTATATTATATTTGCGAAACCAAATGCCATTTGAAATTTCCTTTCTTCTACAAGCTCAAACGTAAACACAAAAACTGACAAAGTCAATGACGTGGAATAAAACGTCACTGGCAAACACGACGTCACCATTATGATGAGTTTACGTCAGAAACGTTGCTGTGTAATTTTAATTAAGTGGGATGAATTGGTGTTTTGGAAACAAAGTACCGAATTGCCGATTTCCAATGGCACATCCTATTATATTAACGGCATACGTTTATTTTATTCTTGTAAATCAATGAATAAAAATGGATCTAAATAAAGAGTCATATTAAAAAAGAAATACACAAGTAGATAAAAGGTTTTTAAAATGACTTTGCGCAATTTAGATCTAATAATCTATCCAAAATAATAGTGTTTTGGTTACACATGTAATAAACAGGTCATTAACTGGGGTTTAGCTCGACAGCCATATGAGGCCCGCGAGCTAAAGCTCTCGGGCCTCATATGACTATCTCGGGCCAATATCACAAAGAGGCACACCTACCCCAGTTAATAACCTCTATTTATTCGCACGACCGTCGTGCCGATAAGGAAAATAATCGGCACGACGGTCATGCCGATAGACATTCCCATTGTTTATTTCCGGTTTAGGAAAGTACACGGCGCACACGCATTTGAAAACAGCTGAGTGAACATTTCGACGTCCTCTGTACATTATTGATACACCAGATTGAAGATCTAGTTAATTTGAAGAAAACTAATTTGGTATATTTTTTAAGAAGTAGAAATAAAAAAATCAGTGGAAATAAGCATGAACTTGCCAAAAGAGCGTACGATTTTATTCAAACAGAGCTGGGGTTAACTGACTGTATTTCGTCTGAAAACGTCAACGAAAAACTCGTTTCCTCTGGCTGTAAATAAATGAACTTTCGTCTGGTTGGACCAGTGATCGAACATTACTGCCAAAAATTTCAATCTCAGATGTTGAAAGATATTTGATTCATAGCAGTCACAGAACAAATGATTCTTTGAAAATGGAATGCTATAGGCAATATATACGAGGCATGAATTTTTACAAGGAAAAGTATCATAAAATTATGACAAATTGTGTATCTGAACAGTGTGAATTTTGCTATATCCGATCAAAATGCCATGCATCTATGAAACAAGAAACCTATCAGCAGTGGATTCTTATGGCCAAAACAACACCATTTTCCATTGTGAAGGCGAACTGCACATGTCCTGCTGGGTAGGTTTATTTGCATTATATTTAAAGGGAGTACATCAGGATAGGTATTTTTTAGAATGTTTCAAATGCATAATTTCTGTATCAAACTTGACAGAATAACATAAATCAGCCATAAACCACACACAAATACACTGAACATATAAAATAAAAGACCTGAAAAAGGTATTTTCTAACTATAGTTATGCGCCAGGGTTAACCATTTTAAAATTGGTCTTAAAAAAAAATCAGACATTTTAAATCATTCATTTCGTCTTCTTTTTTTTAAACAAACAAAGCTAAAAAGCCTGATGTATGCTATGTATGGTGGCTAGTCTGGGCCATGATGTTTCGTCTCCTAATGATTTTATTATGCCAATAATATGTATTCTGCTAGTTTTGCTTTGAAATATAATACAAGTCTACAATAAATATATCTTTATATACACAATTCAACCCACTGGATCATATTTTTACCTTTTATATTTTAATAGGCCAAAAATACGGAGCCCCGCAGGTGACATTATGGATATACAGGTACATAGATCTATGGTGACATGCAGAAAAAATAATTTAAAGCGTTTTCACGCTCTACTACAGTGTTTGCACGCTCTAGCTAGTGTGCGAACGCTCTAGCTAGTGTGCGAACGCTGTAGTACAACGTGCAAACGCTCTAGTACAGTGTGCAAACGCTCTACTACAGTGTTCGCAAGGTGTAGCTAGCAATGCTGTAGTACAGTGTGAATGCTCTACTACAGTGTTAGCACGCTCTAGTATCCCGCCATCAACAGGCACATTTTACAACAGGAGTACACCGTTTCCCAACCTAATGATGATGGATATATATATCTTACATATTTTGAGAATCTTTATCTCTATATTAACCAGACAGAATAAACCCCAAAACTGGACTGTCGAATTAAGAGTACTGTCAGATAATTTTTTTTTACGCATATGTAATCACAAGTATTTTAAGAACCTTTGAATGAATCTATACTTTTAATTGGCAAATATATTTCAATATGTGACCTGATCACCTGATAGTTTTTGTAAATGGTTTTGTAGTGTACTTTAGCCGTTATTGGCGGGTTAGTTCCTTTAATACCATGATCATTGTAATTATGTCGCTATCTTTCTGTTGCACGCTCTACTACAGCGCTTGCACACTGTACTGCACGCTGTAGTAGAGCCTGCGAACGCTTTAAATTATTTTTTCTGCATGTCACCTGCAGGGCTCTGTACAAAAATAAAATAAATAGGTTTCTGGTTTTCTGACCGACCCTATTTTTAAGGCCCCCGTCTCGAAACGTTTGAGGTCACACTTTTTAGCTCTACTGGCCAAGGGCCAGCAGAGCTTATGGAATGGTGTGTTGTCCGTCGTCCGTCCGTCATCCGTCCGTCGTCCGTCCGTCCGTTAACTTTTGCTTGTGTACACTCTAGAGGCCACATTTCTGATGCAATCATCATGAAACTTTGTCAGAATGTTTGTCTCAATGAAATCTCGGTCAAGTTCGAAAATGGGTCATGTGGGGTTAAAAACTAGGTCACTAGGTCAAATACTTGAAAAAACTTGTGTACACTCTAGAGGTGATATTTGTTACCCAATCTTGATGAAACTTTGTCAAATTGTTTATCTTAATTATATCTTGATCAAGTTCGAAAATGGGTCACGTGAAGTTAAAAACTAGGTCACTAGGTCAAATATTGGAAAAACCTTGTGTACACTCTAGAGGCCATATTTTTGACCCGAGCTTGATGCAACTTTGTCAGAATGTTTATCTTAATTGTTTGTCTCAAGGAAATCTCGGTCAAGTTCGAAAATGGGTCATGTGGGGTCAACAACTAGGTCACTAGGTCAAATATTGGAAAAACCTTATGTACACTCTAGAGGCCATATTTTTGACCCGAGCTTGATGCAACTTTGTCAGAATGTTTGTCTTAATTATATCTTGGTCAAGTTTGAAAATGGGTCACATGGGGTTAAAAACTAGGTCACTAGGTCAAATACTTGAAAAAACTTGTGTACACTCTAGAGGTCATATTTGTTACCCAATCTTGATGAAACTTTGTCAAATTGTTTATCTAAATTATATCTTGATCAAGTTCAAAAATGGGTCATGTGGGGTCAAAAACTAGGTCACTAGGTTAAATATTGGAAAAACCTTGTGTACACTCTAGAGGCCATATTTTTGACCCGAGCTTGATGCAACTTTGTCAGAATGTTTATCGTAATTGTTTGTCTCAATGAAATATCGGTCAAGTTCGAAAATGGGTCTTTAGGGGTCAAAAACTAGGTCACTAGGTCAAATATTGGAAAAACCTTGTGTACAGTCTAGAGGCCATATTTTTGACCCGAGCTTGATGCAACTTTGTCAGAATGTTTGTCTTAATTATATCTTGGTCAAGTTCAAAAATGGGTCACATGGTGTTAAAAACTAGGTCACTAGGTCAAACTTTGGAAAAACCGTGTGTACACTCTAAAGGCCATATTTTTGACCCGATCTTGATGAAACTTTGTCAGAATGTTTGTCTCAATGAAATATCGGTCAAGTTCAAAAATGGGTCATGTGGGGTCAAAAACTAGGTCACTAGGTTAAATACTTGAAAAAACTTGTGTACACTCTAGAGGCCATATTTTTGACCCGAGCTTGATGCAACTTTGTCAGAATGTTTATCGCAATTGTTTGTCTCAATGAAATATCGGTCAAGTTCGAAAATGGGTCTTTAGGGGTCAAAAACTAGGTCACTAGGTCAAATATTGGAAAAACCTTGTGTACAGTCTAGAGGCCAAATTTTTGACCCGAGCTTGATGCAACTTTGTCAGAATGTTTGTCTTAATTATATCTTGGTCAAGTTCAAAAATGGGTCACATGGTGTTAAAAACTAGGTCACTAGGTCAAACTTTGGAAAAACCGTGTGTACACTCTAAAGGCCATATTTTTGACCCGATCTTGATGAAACTTTGTCAGAATGTTTGTCTCAATGAAATATCGGTCAAGTTCAAAAATGGGTCATGTGGGGTCAAAAACTAGGTCACTAGGTTAAATACTTGAAAAAACTTGTGTACACTCTAGAGGTCATATTTGTTACCCAATCTTGATGAAATTTTGTCAAACTGTTTATCTTAATTATATCTTGAACAAGTTCGGAAATGGGTCACATGAAGTTAAAAACTAGGTCACTAGGTCAAATATTGGAAAAACATTGTGTACACTCTAGAGGGCCATATTTTTGACCCGAGCTTGATGCAACTTTGTCAGAATGTTTGTCTTAATTATATCTTGGTCAAGTTTGAAAATGGGTCACATGGGGTTAAAAACTAGGTCACTAGGTCGAATATTGGAAAAACCTTTTGTACACTCTAGAAGCCGTATTTCTGACCCAATCTTGATGAAACTTTGTCAAATGTTTGTCTTAATTATATCTTTGTCAAGTTCAAAAATGGGTCACATGGGGTTAAAAACTAGGTCACTAGGTCAAACTTTGGAAAAACCGTGTGTACACTCTAGAGGCCATATTTTTGACCCGATCTTGATGCAATTTTGTCTGAATATTTGTCTCAATTATAGCTTTCTAAAGTTCGAAAATGGGTCACACATGGTCAAAAACTAGGTCACTAGGTCAAATACTTGAAAAACCTTGTGTAAACTCTAGAGGCCATATTTCTGACCTGATCTTGATGAAACTTTGTCGAAATGTTGTCTTAATTATATTTTGGTCAAGTTCGAAAATGGGTCCCATGGGGTCAAAAACTAGGTCACTAGGTCAAATACTTGAAAAACCTTGTGTACACTCTAGACGCCATATTTATGACCAGATCTTGATGAAACTTTCTCAGATTGTTTATCTGAATTATATCTTGATCAAGTTTCGAAATGGGTCACATGGGATCAAAAAACTATGTCACTAGGTCAATATTGGAATTTGCTTGTGGGCACTCCAGAGGCCACAATTTTGACCTGATCATGACCAGCCCTTAAAACATGCCATTGATCGATTATAATGGAAAATTGATTGAATAATACCAACATTGCTGATAATCCTCTTGGGTTACAATTCCTAGCTAGCCTTAGCACAATACCTGCACTGAACTCAGGTGAGCGATTCAGGGCCATTATGGCCCTCTTGTTTTTAGCTCTACTGGCCAAGGGCCAGCAGAGCTTATGGGATGGTGTGTTCCGTCTTCCGTCATCCGTTAACTTTTCTTGTGTACATTCTAGAGGCCACATTTCTGATGCAATCATCATGAAACTTTGTCAGAATGTTTGTCTCAATGAAATCTCGGTCAAGTTCAAAAATGGGATTTTTTTTTTATTGTTTTAATTGTTATTTTTTTTTTTTTTTTTTTTTTTTTTTAATTGTTTTTTTTTATCTCTATGTGGGCAAGTCGGACCAATAACAGAGGAGTTATGGCTCTTGATTTAGTTAAAAATGCTATATTTTGCCTCGTTAATATGGTAGGGCCTTCACTTTTCATCTGATCTTTACCAAACTTTACCAGATTCTTCAGTTATGGCCCTTGATTTATTCAAAAAGCTGGTTTTTGCCCGTAGCTTTCAAAAAACCGTAAATGGCCGTCACTCGCTTCATTGATGTTATAAGAGCCATGTTAGCCAGTAGAGCGTCCACAGGCCCTCTTGGGCCTCTTGTTTATTTAGTATAGTAAGGATTAATTAAAAAAAAAAATCCTACCAACCTACCCTAATATTTTGGGGGAAAGAGACCGAAAACAGACATTTTTGGTGTTATTTTGCACCTTGTCTACCTGTAGATATGAACCTGACCGAAATGGTCACATATTCATTATTTTTATTGCAGGCTAGGTGAAGGTTGCAGCCATATTGCAGGGTTGCTGTTTGCTATAAAAGGCAGTGCTTTTTCTGATGAGAATGATACAGCATGCACATCAAAAGCTTGCGAATGGGATAAACCAAGTAAACGCAAAAAAAAAATCAGAACCTATTAAAAATATCAAATTTGAACGCATTAAACTACATCATACTAATGTGGACAATAGCGACAAACCAGTAAGTGACAAAATCAGTCAGGAAAAAATGAGTGTGTTCAGAAGTAATCTTTGCAGTAAACTTGGCAATGATTCAAAGGCTGTTTTGTTTGATTTATTACCTGCATCTGATAATAATATTGAAGTTGAAAGTGACTTAAATGTTGGCCAAGAGGAAGTTGTAGAAACAACAGAACACATAATTTTTGCATCAGATGACTACATTGATATTTGTGAAACGGTTCAAGAAAAAAAAATGTCTCAATCCAACTTGTTAGAGATGATGTCAAATTGTGATTCTTCAGTTATTGAAGAACTTGAGTTGAGAACAAGAGGTCAAAGCGAAAATTCCTTGTGGTTTAAGGCGAAAAAAGGAAGACTGACAGCTTCTATTTTTCATGATGTTTTAACAAGAAAAGAAACAACCTTGCCTGAGAAACTTGTGAATAAATATGTGTGTCAGTCTGAGGAAAATATGTGTAATAATGTGCCTGCTATTAATTGGGGAAAGAGAATGGAACAAGTTGCCAAAAAACATTACAAGGCTCTAAAAATGTTAAACAGAACATAAAAATACTTGAAAAGGGTTTATACATCGACAAGGACTGTGCCTATTTGGGTGCCAGTCCTGATGGCGTTGTTGTGCAATCTTCTGAAACACATCTTATTGAGGTCAAGTGTCCATATAAATGGAGATTTAAAACTGTTACTGATGCATGCAAAGACGCTAATTTTTGCTGTGACATCAATGAAAACAATGAAATAACGCTAAAGAAAAAGAATAGATACTACACCCAGATACAAGGACAGATGGGCATCTGTGGCATTTACAAATGGGACCTTGTAATTTATACCACAAAATATTTGAAAATTGTTTCAGTGCTTTTCGATAACAGCTTTTGGAAAGAGTTAGTTATACAAACGTCAGTCATACAAACAAAACAAGTGGAACCGGAATTCTTCGTTAATTTCCATAATCAGTATTCCCTAGTGGCGGAATCTGTCGACGACATCCGTAAAACAATCGGAACGTCATTTATTGTTCCCGCCACTGACAGAAAAGGCCGAGCAATGTTCCATACTGTGAAATATCTCCCACTGGGAGATATCGCAGTAGAGCAAACGAGTAGATATAACTTTTCTATTCCCAGTATTTCCTATACAAATCACAGACATAGAGGATCTGACATGAGTTGTCATTTCATACAAGATTTTATTAAACGAGTTCAGGAATTTGTTATTAAGCGAGCCTCTGGCGAGCTTAATAACACATTCCTGGACGAGTTTAATAAAATGTTGTATGAAATGACAACGAGTGTCAGATCCTTTTTATCACATGAATTTTGGAAATTCAAAAATTCAAAAATTTCAAAATTCAAAATTTCAAAATTCAAAACTTAAAATTCCAAAAATTCAAAATTCTCAAAATTCAAAGTTTCAAAATTGAAATATTTTTAAAATTTGTGAATTTTGAATTTTGAAATTTTTGAATTTTTGAATTTTGAAATTTTGAATTTTGAAATTTTTGAATTTTTGAATTTCGAAATTTTGAAATTTTTGAATTTTGAAATTTTTGAATTTTGATAATTTGAATTTTGAAATTTTGAAATTTTTGAATTTTGAATTTTGAAATTTCGGTCGCCTTGTATTACACATGGTTAATATAAGGAAATACGTAATGGGTATATTATACGGAATACAAGCAGTTTCATGTGATAAAAATATGTAATATTTCATATAAATGATTTAACAAATGCAAGTAATGTAAAACAAAAAGGCCAATGAGGGCGTGCATCTCTCTACAGGCTATTAAACAAAAGCATAAGTTAACGGACGACAGACGATGGACAACTCATCATCCCAGCATATGATCTGGTAAAAACTAACCGGTCGCCATGAGTTTTTAAACAATCAAGATTGCTGTGTTTCTCTTTAAAAATACAGTTTTCATCATTCCAGTTCCTGGAAAATGGACACTACACATTTCCTTTATCAAATGTCATTGTAGTATATGCTGAAATTAAATATTGTCACTGCTCACAGTATTTTATTTCTTATTTGTTACAAGCTTTCACTAATTGAACATTGGTATTCAAAAATAAACAAATGCTTTTATTTCGCAATTATCAACTTTCAACTGGTGATAACATGAACCAGAATCAAGTAATGCCAATTGCCATACAAAAACGAAGTGGAAGAAATAAAACTTCAACAATGGAGAAGCAATGACTGGTTGATTTAACTGGTTGTTTTCACGTTCTCATGGTAAAGTGAAATAAAAAATAAATGAAACCATAAACACCGTCAGATTTGGAGATTGGTAATTACCCTGTATTTTTTTTTTTCAAATTTGTTTCATGATTAAAATTAACAAAACATAATGAGGTAATGACACTTTCTCTTAGCCTTGTCTGTCGGATGGGGATGTAAACCGGGCGGTCCCTTGTATCAGTCAATCATACGAGCTCATTAATGAACCATATGAATCTATTCGGTAGTAAGAGACGACTGGTTCCTGGATTCATAAGAATCCTTCCCCTCTCTCTGGGGCGGCTTTAAATAACCTATAATGTATTGATGCACTGTTAAACAACATTCAATCGCAATCAGTTAAACTTGAAGATTTTGCAAAGAAATTGATGGTAAGCCGAAATTGTTTCTACACAGTTACACAGAGAATCAACTTTTCCTTTAAACTAAAATGTGTGATAAATTGATGTTGAGATTACAAGAGCCTGAGGGAGTGCTTTATCGGATCAGTTAAAGTCTCAATATTCAGTAATGGTTTTGATAGTAAGAGTAAAGCGACTCTAATTAACCTACAATGTGTTTATCACCCATTAAACAACATTCAAGATACCAAGGGTGGTAATAGATTTGTCAGGGAGCTACACACGTAAACAATCTCATCTGCTATTTTATTGATAGCAAGTGGCATAACTCCTTGAATAATTCTGAAATTTTTTATTTGCTCCATTTTACGCTCTACGTGTATTCTAGTCGATGCAATTCGCCTGGTTAGCTCAACTTCACTTTTTGAGAACTGCTGCTTACATTTAAATGGCGGACAATACAATTTGACTCCTCTCTTAGTTAAATCCTGCTTCAAATGTATGAAACCCTTATCTACCATGACTGCATCCCCAGGCTTTAACTGATCCAATAAACCACTCGCTCTTGTAATCTCAACATCAGAGGCAGATCCACCCCATAATTTTTGAATTAAAACAACAGCACCAGTCATGCTTACTCCAATGAGAGCTTTTAATGTATTGTGCGACTTATAATTTGAATATGTCAATGATTGATTTTCGAATGAAGACGGCGTCTGAATAAATATCTCAGTGCAGTCTAAAATAATTCTTGTATCACTGAAAAATTTAAAACACTCTGGAATGTGTGCTTGAAGAATTTCTAACTCGGGCAAAAACACTAAAGACTGCAAATATCGGTACATGAATTTTATCCATGTGTTAAAAATCTTTGAAACAGTACTGCTCGAAACTTTAAATCGAAACTCAAGGTCTTTAAAGCTACACAATCCCGATAAAAGGCACACTAGAACTGAACAAATCTAACGGTTAATACGCATGTTGTACTAAGTGATTACTGTATACGTGTGGGTTCATATATACAACATGCGCACCACATAAATTCACTGAATATTAATGAGATAAGGCGGTACTGTAAGAGACGCTTCAAGTACTTTGTGAATCGACCACTGGTCTTATAACGGGTATAAAAGTGAATTTTAGCAGACGGCATTTTACCACCGAGCTGATGAGACCAATCTTTAGTAGAAAGACCTAATAGGAAATACAAGTCATTAGAAATTAAAAAAGGAAGCTATAAATGTACTTACTCAAACAACCTTATAAGTCCATATTTATATATAATCCAAAACAATACCTATAATTAAACGTATCCTTTCCAACTATCGCGTTGCATCAAAGAAACTATTATATACAAATAATCCTCCATTTTTATGTGTGTGTGTGTGTTTGTGTGTAGTGTATATCGACACAAAACACAAGGGAGACATTGTTTATCGAAATTGGAATATTGGTAGAGGCTCGTTACTAATGGTAAAGATGGAGATATTTAGTATTTGTTATGTGAAGTTATGCATGCATGGTTTACACATATTAGTAGATTATAAATCAACATAATTTTAATGAATTCCTCTTAATTTATGCATGAATTGAAATTTTGAAATTGAAAATAAAATGGATAGAGAGACACAGGGAGACACAGAGACAGAGAGAGAGACATAGATAGTCAAAAAGAGGGAGAAGGAAAGAGAGAAAGAGAGAAAGAGAGAGAGACACACACAGAGAAAGAGAGATACAGAGAAAGAAAGAAAGCGAGAGGTAGGGAGGGAAAAAAGTGAGAAAAGGGGAGAGAGAGTGGGGGAAGGAAGGAGTGGGGTGGAAGCATTGAGATAGAGAGAGAGTTTCTATATAGTTTAATAAACATAGGCGTAAGAGCCGGAGGACTCCACACCCCAATGTTTCGGGGTGGTGCCCAATATTGATGTTTTCACGAAACAAAAAAACATTAAAATTCTGATTGGTAATATTTCAAAATCAAAGAAAATATGAAAGATGTCAGCTTCCGTCTGTAAGACTGGGTAAGTGTTAACTAAAAACCGAAAGTTTTAGTATAACAATTAAGTTCAAATACTAGTAATTTACCTTTCCTAAGTTTATTGATTTGTAAAGTAATTTTGAATGAAAACTGGCCCGTAACCAGCCCTGAAATTTAACCGAGGCATATCCCTTATTTTGGTGTCCAGTGGCATTAACCTCCGTCTCCACCCTAGATTTTGTTTTAATTTTCTTCAATGTGTTGCATTTCCCCCCAGGGTCCTTATATACTAGTATATAGTTGTTTTTATGTAAAGTATGTACATTCCTAAAATTCAACCAAGACAAATACATCTGTGTGCCCCAGTGTAGCTACGGACATGGAAAAGCAATATGTTGAAAAGCAATGGTTTATATTCACGGTGGACAGACGTAACGGACACTGGCTGCTCAAAACAGAGTTACCTTGATCCTGGTTACTCATGTAAACGACCCTGGCGGGTAAAAACACGTAAACTATTAAAACAATTTTGCTGAAAAATAACTGCTTTTGCCCGGAAGTATTGGTCCTTTCGACATTAATATGCAAATGAGCTACTTTATCCCAGGTTTGCAAAGCTGGATGTACGGGGTCCAAACGGGGTTTATAATATTTCGAGATAAAATATATCATCTTGTTTCTTGTCTAAGTAGAAAAAAAGCATAGGCCCAAACATCACATTCTTCAATTTTCTTTCCATTTACCACAGCTTATTTACGATTTAGATGGTATTTGACTGATCCGGAGAACTATTTCTTCTCTACACAAGGCCAGAGCCCCTATGAATATGCATACAGTGTGTGTGTGTGTGTGTGTGTGTGTGTGTGTGTATTTCTAAGGATTATAGTCCCTCCACCTACGACAGGCGTCCTACCTGACGATTATAGAGGTTTATCTCTTTTATGCGAATGAACACCCAATCAAAATGACAGCTGACGCTCTCTCTGTCTGTTAGCGTAGTGATACATTTCGTCAGTGACGATCTGTTGCGGCTTCTAGCGTGCTCGAATTTTGTCGCCTGCTAAGGACTAGGGCTTGAAAAGTCCTCTAGTCCAAAAACGACTAGATATGTTCCCCTGTTCGAAATATCTCGGTCTGATATCAGCGGTAGAAGATAAAGCTGCGACATTTTCAATTGGGTGGGGTTTATGAGGGGGTCAACTTATGGCAACCTATGGAAAAAAAACAATGTGCTGAGATATTTTAAAGATTTTTACATTTAACGAGTTTTCACCCTCCAAACATCAGCGAGGAACTCGTACACTTCAAGGGTGCTGGCGTGGTCTACTTGATAGCACGTTGCATTTGACCCGGATGAAGCCTTATTGCCGCAAGTCAATTTCTTCTGTGTATTATTGAGTAAAACATGTTCCTTTATTCTCGTCCGTCCGATTGGTATGTACACCGGTTCTGTGTTTCGGAGTCTATCCTTGGAACAATTTGCTCAAAGGAAAATATATTCGTAAGTAAGATTAGGGCAGCTTCTCGGATTTGTATGTGTCCTTCCTTTCTTTTGGGAGACCGGCTATAAATAGTGTTTCATTCCCAGATACGCTGTGGTTCGTTTTTTCCAACTATTTTATATCTTATTTGACGCTGACATGTTGATGATATAGTCTGAATCCTTATATCCTCTCGCCCCTACTTTTTCATTTGATTGTTGGTTTTTTTGTTGTTTTTTATGTTTTGTGTTGTTTTTTTAATTTTCGGATTTTTACAGACAGTGTGTACACAGCTGCGTGCTCTAAGATAATGCCTTTTGAATAAACCTTTTTTTTTTAAATATTGAATGTTGTTTAACGGATCATCAACACAGAATAGGTTATTTAGAGCCGCCCCAGAGAGAGAGGAAGGATACATAGGAATCCGGGAACCGTGCCCTACTCTTATTATCGAATAGATTCCTATGGTTCTTTAACGTGCTCGGAGGACAGACCGATACACGAGACCGCCCGGTTTACGTCCCCATCCGACAGACGAGGCTAAGGGAAAGTGTCTTGCCCAAGAACACACCGACGAAACTCAGTGGCACCACGGAGGATTGAACCCGGGGCCTCCGGTTACAAATATAAAAACTGTTTGAGGTCATTTTCGTGTAAAACGGCGACAAAAAACTGTCATGCAGCGCGCTGCGGGGAAAGTTAGTTTGGTTAATGTCTATTGCGGGCCCATAGTTTATTTTAGGGTACTGTCGACGGAAGACAGGTCGTGAAGAGAGAATTATCTCAAGGCGCAAACGTATATACACGACCGTAGGTCCGGAGTACATTTGTTTAGTATTCTACCTTGTACGACATAGATGCATTTAGCCAAACTCACCACCAGATTCTATCACTATAACAAGATCACACCCTCTACATTCAATATTGGGCTGTTCTTTGTTTTTATTTTCCATCATGATGTCGCAGGAATGATTTTAGTACCGGTGGTCCAGAGTGGTGAGGCACTGTTTCAGATTCACCCCTACGGTCGTGGGTACGAATCCAGCTCGTACCCAGATTTCATAAGGCATGCAGTACTTGTCCTACTGGTCAGCCTTGCCTCTCCCACGAAAAATCGACCATCATATATAACCTAAAATGTGCTGAAGATGACTTAAAACACCATGCAATAGATGTGTTTTTTTTATTGTTTGTTTTGGTGGAGCCATAGTCCCGATCGTCGTTTTCTCTTTAATCTGAAGGTATATAGAAAACAATCTATCAACCAGGATTCGGTGCCAAAGATACAGATTGTTGCCAGAATCTCAAGCATTTTTTACAAAGCAACCAGGGTCCGGTGCTCTGAAATTTAGACATGATGTAAATATTTGCAGATTTTTAGACTAAACAGTTATTTTTATTGAACAACAGCAGTTGCAAACCAGTTTGGATCACATTAAAGCAGTCAGAGAGATCATATGGAAGTTTGGCGTTTTAAAGTCATCAACTTTGTATCGACCGGTTAAGAGTAAGCTTGTTAGGAATTATTCTACATTTGTTGTACATAAGAAAATGCATTTCGAAGGATATGATATTCAAAAGTTCCGTCGCATAAAGTTTTTTTCTTATACATACGATACTGTATCTTTATGTTCGAACTGTTTGACACCAGTGTCCATTTATCAACCAGGGTCCGTTACAAGTGCAACCAGAATCAAGGTAACGCAGTTTTGAGCAACCAGGGTCCGTTACGTCTATTCACCGTGATATTAGCAGTCTTCGCGATTGAGCATATGTATGTTAAGTACCTTAATTAATACGACATTGTTAATCGGCCTCCGTAGCATAATAGGTTAACGCGCTGTCTCAGTATGCTTTCGCCGTTGCGGACGGGGTTCTAGCCCAGGCCTTAGCACTTTTAAAAACATCTTTTTTTATGAATTTTCTTTTTTATGAAGAAGTAGTATTCAAATGCCTTTCAAATTCGTTAGATTTAAATATTAACAAACATATGCATAATAGCACGCACATAAGCACGGTTTAGGCACGCACCCACAAAAGCTCGCACGCAAGAGCGATCCCTTTTTTACGAATTGTGACTCTTATTATTTTCCCAAGAAGCTCCGGAATTGAAAAGTGCATCTGAAGGATAGACGGATGGGCGACATTCATGTGTATACCCCTTCCTCACATCCTGAAAACTACGATTTGCGAGAAATAATATTGCTGGTCTTTTTCCAACAAAAGAAAATTCCATATATATAACTTAATTTGAACAATATCCTTCAAGTGTCTCATTGTAAACAATAATTTCTCCCTGTCCCGAGTCAACACTGGAGCATGTATTTCACGTGTCATACTATTGGCTACTGATACACGCTCTCTGTATATGTATACATGTATAATACGTGTGTGATTTGGGATTATTTGAAGGATATTTTAGGAAATAAGTATATACAAGATATGGAACATATGTGGAATACGCGGGTAAGTGTTTATAATTCTCTACATAGTGATGTATTTACGTTATGCCTTACGCATTTTACTTGTTCCCTTTCGTTCAACAATACAAACATGTATATAGTTACATTGCACGCCACAAAATATCCTCATCGAGTTGAATAATCTGTAGTTATCGGATATCTGAGCAAATTGCTATATAAACGTTTAGGCTTATATACCCGTAATCGCTGGGTGGTACAATTTCAAAGTTACCGAAGCGTTTATCACGCCTATTATGCAAATGCCTCGATATACGCTATGACAATATACCAGCCTAAACAATGTAGACAACAAACCAGCAAAGAACTTCATCTATAGACGTTCTTATGTTTAAAACAACTTGAAATTGTATTATTTTATCGGGATTGTGTAGCTTTAACAAGCAAACCTAATCGTAATCGCATCATAACTAGAAGAAATTCATCAACTGGTCTAAGTTTTCTTTTACGCCCTGCATCTTTATCATTCTTGGTCTCACATAATGAGCTTGTACATAATTTATTTGCACCACTTTCCATTAACGTATGAAATAATGCATTAAATGTCTTATAGTCTGGCAAGCCAGTATAAAACTGGATATTTTCCTGAGAGTTTTGAATATCTTCAATAACGATTTCAGGTTTACAGGTATAGATCCCGGCATCACACATCTCTGGTGTATTCTGCACACCCACTGCACAAGAATGTTTGAAAGATGGTGTACTGTCTTCTTCATGGATCTGATCATCGTCAAAATGTTGAGCGTACCTGAAATTGACAGGAGTTACTCAATTTATGACCAAAGAATTTTGGGTTCAATTTTAACAAATTTAAAACAATTGTTCACGTCAGTATGTCAGACCTTCTTGATCTGTCGACCTGGCTACTCAAACAATAAGTTATGACTGCTTATGACTGCTGGGTTTTATGAATGCTGGGTTTTATGAATGTTTTAAAGGGACACACGACAATGTTTCTGAAGACTGACAATACACACTGTCACCCTCATTGGAATGCAATATTTATTTTATTATACCGAAAAATGTTAAACTGTTTTGTTTTATTTAAAAAGAAATATATATAAAATAAAAAAAAGGTTAATTTCGTTCTTATAAAACGGAGGATGTTTTATTTATTGTTTTAAAACCAGTTTTGTTAGGCCAAATAAAATAATACCCGTGTTTACTGTAACTTTGTTAAAAAAACAGGTCGACAGGTCGGGGTCGGCTTTTTTAAAAAATGATTTATTGTTCATAAATGAAAAGTTTAAAGCACAGGAACAATTAGATATGTGTACTGACATACTTGAGTGGCCAATTTCATTAATTTAATAGGCAACCTTAACCTAAATTCTATCAAAACAAAGCGTGCGATTGTTATTGATGGAAGCCGCCATTACTGGCATTTGTTCTCCTTTTGGACGATGAAATGGACTTGTCTGAATAATTAGTGGTTTTTTTAATCCCAATAAAAGTCTGTGGCCGAGTGGTTAGAGTCTCTGACTTGCAATCACTTGCCCCTCACCGTTGTAGGTTCGATCCCTCAGGGGCCTAGGAATCTTTATGTGAGGAAGCTATCCAGCTGGCTTGCGGAACGTCTGTGGTTCTACCCAGGTGCCCGCCCGTGCACGAAAATTTCCCGGAGGAGCACCTGGGGTCTTCCTCCACCAGTGGAAGCTGGAAAGTCGCCATATGACCTTAGCTGTTGGTGTGACTATAAAATCCAATTCAATTAAAATCCCAATAAAAAAAGAGAGGAGTTGGTGGTGTTTTAAAGGAGTCACTCGGGTTACAGTAAAGACAGATATTATTTTATTTGGCCTTTTAGTCAACATAAACATTGTAACGTTCATATCTTTAAAACATTGCTTTTCACATTACATCAACATTTTAACAATATAAATAACATTTAATACATATAAGAGGTGTTCACCAATTCATTTGTGCATCCGGTGTTTATCATGGGAAAAACTAATACCTATCATCACCACTGTAGGGATCCGTACACCGGATCTTGGTCAAGACCCCGTTCACTAGTACGGAGTTTTGGTCAGCCATGTTGTAGAAAACGTGCGGATAACAACAGCAAAGGTAGGTTAACCACGTTTTTCTCCTATTTTTGTTCATATATATGAATAATCAGTATTGCTATATGTTGCGGAAACTTTTCCCCGTTCAAATATTACCGTACATTGTTGACATAGTAATTTAAATGCTACAATTCGGATCAAAGAAAAACAATTGCCAGTGCTGAAATTCGCCCAAAGTACCCTTCAGCAATAAATATCTCATTAATTTTCAAGTTAATGAAAATTTTGAATTGGCAGATTTATTTGTTTTTCCAATATACGTGCATGTTCAAAATTTCAGCATCATTCATCCGAAATTGGCCGAGATATGAATCGAAACAAAACGTGCCCAGCGTAACTAATTCATACAAAAAGACGCGGATTTGTGTACGGAGTCTTGTCCATGTGCTGTACGGGGTTTTGCAATGCAAAGATTGTTTTCGCTGCTCTGCACTGATGTTATTTACTTATATTTGTAGTAATTCATAGACTAGTATTTAGGTCCTATATGTCTTATACCATTTTGTAACGTTAAGACGAAAAATTGCAGAAAACTAAAACTTAAAAGGGGTAATTCTTGAGAAAGACTCCGTATTTATTCCAAATAACTACATGTACTACAAACTAAGTCCAGACGTGTATTATTGTCTGTTAGAATTGATACAGTTGTCCAATTTTAGCTCATTGTGACCACAGTTAACGTCATATAATTTTTTTTTGTCATTTACAACAATCCATTACATTGGTCAATGTTTATTCAACTTAGAAATGAGGTAATTGCTTTAATCCGCGAATCTAAGGAGTCATACAAGTCATCCCAGTTAACTGATAAATCAACCCCCCCACACCCCACACCCCACACCCCACCCGGGTAAATGGTGGCGTATAGCAGAATCGATCTCTAAATTGAACAAAGCAACTCAACCATACTTTACAATGAAAAATAACGGTCGTATTTTAATACATCCAGTAGACAAAGCAAACGCATTGAATTCTTCCTTTTCTGCAACATCTCATATTGAACATGAACCGGAATTACCTACTTTTCATAATCGCACTGACAATAAAATGAATGACATTATTATAAATGAAACGGAAGTAACTGATCAATTGAAAATCTTGAAATTATCGAAACCTCCAGGCCCAGATATGATTAGCCCAAAGGGGTTAAAATTAGTTTTAAATATCATCGCTGCTCCATTGACGCGACTTTTTAATCTGTCATTGTCCACTAGAAAAGTACCATACCAATGGAAACAGGCGAATGTAACTCCTATGTTTAAGGGTAAGGGAGAACCTGACATGCCGGGCAATTATAGGCCTATATCCATTACCAGTATTATTTGCAAATTGATGGAAAAAATCGTATTTAAACACTTGTTCAACTATATCAAAACGAATAACCTTCTGTGCAAATACCAGGCAGGCTTTCAACCTAGAGACTCTACAGTAAATCAGCTCATAGAAATATATAATAACATAATAAGCAACCTCGACGCTGGGAAAGATGTACGATTTATATTTTGAGATATTGCTAAGCATTTGACAAAGTATGGCATGCTGGGTTCCTTTTTAAATTAGCTAAATATGGTATCAATGATTCATTATGTAACTGGATACGTCAGTGTTTTTTTATGTGTTTTGTGAATGCAGCCTGTGCCTGTGCCATTGTAAAAAATAGCGGCATTTTCTAGAAATTGTGGAATATTATAACAAAAGAGAAATAATTTTTTTTCACATTTATTTTCACAGTTTAATATCCAGTTATAAGTTTTGTTTTTGGTAAATACAGACTAGTTTTAACACCAGCGTATATTAAGAGTAGTATCCTTACTGGTCTGTATTTACCCAATTTTTTTCTTTTTTCAGATTGTGAATTTTTTGGATATAATTGTGAAAAAAGGATAGTTTTTGGAATTGTGAATGGGGCCGAATTTCGGCCCCAAATTAGGCATTAAAAACACTGTACGTAGCTGTCTCTCTGATAGGCAGCAAAAAGTAGTCCTAGATGGATTTTCTTCAAGCTTCAGTACTATAGATGCAGGTGTTTCGCGAGGCTCTGTTTTAGGTCCGTTTCTATTTCTGCTTTATATAAATGACATCACAGGTGACTTATTGAATGATGTACGGTTATTTGCTGATGACACTTCTCTTTTTGTTGTAGTTGATAAAAACCCAGTAGAATGTGCCAACTCTCTTACAAATGATCTTTGCAAAATATCTGAATGGTCAAAAAAATGGGCTGTTACATTTAATCCTCAAAAAAACAAAAGCCTTGTTTGCACTAGAAGAAACTATATCCACCCACCAGTCGACTTTGATAATGATATAGTACAAGACGTAGCGTCACATTGCCACCTTGAATTAACAATTCAGTACAATGCAACTTGGTCGCATCATATAGAAGATATATACGAAAAAGCATGTGCACGATTTAACATTCTAAGAATGCTTAAGTACAAACTTGACAGACATTCTCTATTTGAAAATATATATCGCCTTTATAAGACTTATACTTGAATATGGAGATTCAGTATGGGATAACTGTACACAGGGAGAATCTGATCTAATAGAGAGCGTCCAAGTTGAAGCAGTACGAATAATAACAGGCCTCAGATGCAATTCCTCTAGATCATACTTATATACTGAATTGAACTTAGAAACATTAACAAAAAGAAGAAAATATCATAAACTTGTAACTATTTACAAAATAATTTATGGCATAAGTCAAGATTGCATGTATAACTTAATCCAGCCATACTTACCTGTAAACAACAATTATAACCTTCGAACTTAGGATTAAACTTATGTCTCCCTCTTTGTCGTACAACATCATATTATAACAGCTTTCTGCCGAGTACAATTAAATTGTGGAATGCTTTACATTTAGACGCTAAAAATGCACCATCTGTTGAACAATTTAGGCATAAACTTAAGGCTATTGAACATAGGACTGACAGTCCATATCACTATAATATAGGAAATAGGAATGATAACATCATCCATTGTCAATTAAGAAATAACTCAAGTAATCTAAATACGCATTTATTTGACCACTTCTCGACAGATTCAGCAGTATGTCCGAAAAGCGGCAATCCATGTGAGGACAATACTCATTTCTTTTTCAACTGTCCACTGTATAACCAATTCAGAAATGACTTACTTGATACCCTAGCCAATCTTGTTGATGTCACGCATATCAACATTGACTTGATACTGAATGGAAGTTCCAATCTAGACGAAAAATTGTACTTATCGTCCACAAATACATCAAGTGTATCAGGAGAGTTTTGTAGAATTATAGATGTATGTACATGTACATATGTATATGGGTATATAGGTATGTACATGAATGTGTACATGTATGTATATACTATTGTATTTTCAGATATGTTTTGTCACAATGCTATAAGTTTTTTTTTTATATATTATCATCTTTCTTCCTTTTTTATTGTATTTTTTATTTTTTTGTTTCTCTGTTTTCTCAGTTATCTTAAATTCCAAAATTAACTATTGGTTACAGAAACTCATACTAAAACCATTATATTTTGTAATAATCGGTACATTTTTATATATATTTCGTATTGGTTTCCAGTATGATTTTCTTTCTGTTTATTCTTTTTTTTTTCTCACTTAAATTCTTTCTGTACCATTAAAACCATAGTTTCATACAATATATTTAAAGCAAAACTACGTACAGTAAAAAGAGAATATTTGCAGTACTCCGTACACAAGTGCCCAAGACCCCGTACACAAACATTAATTTTGTTTCGATTCATATCTCGGTCAATTTCGGATGAATGAAGTTCAACATTTGAACATGCACGTATATTGGAAAAACAAATAAATCTGCCAATTCAAAATTTTCATTAACTTGAAAATTAATGAGATACTTATTGCTGAAGGGTACTTTGGGCGAATTTCAGCACCGGCAAATGTTTTTCTTTGATCCGAATTGTAGCATTTAAAGTAATATGTCAACAATGTACGGTAATATTTGAACGGGGAAATGTTTCCGCACCATATAGCTATACTGATTATTCATATAAAATGAACAAAAATAGGAGAGAAACGTGGTTAACCTACCTTTGCTGTTGTTATCCGTACGTTTTCTACAACATGGCTGACCAAAACTCCGTACTAGTGAACGGGGTCTTGACCAAGATCCGGTGTACGGATCTCTACAGTGATCACTGTGGTATACCGTACCCTGGATATTGCTATGTACACTGAGTATTGGTGAGTATTATCATTGGATTTCGCGACGCCGGAGATCGACGAGGGTAAGTTCAGTTTCAATTTTTAGTGTTTTTGAGTTTGTTTGATATAAATTTGATAAAAAATTAAATCATTTGATCATTTTCCTAGTCCCTGAAAACCCGAAAATGTTTCGATATTGCTTAAAAAGGTAATAAGAAGGCAAAACTCGGCTCTTTACGCACGCAATAAATAAACTAGGGTCTGTAAAATTTGATTTTTTTGTTTATATTCTTCCGTAAACGAAAAACTTGAATCGAGCAAATTGTGATCCCTAAAACCAAGAAGCTTTAGTCCAAATTTCTGAAAAAATTATGAAAGTACAAAAAAGATATAGGTAAAAACAGATACAATCAAGTGTTCCGAGTATTGATTTAGTGTGTGCCGAGTATTGCATTCTAGCTCAACGTTAGTGTACCGAGTATTGTTCAAAATAATGAGTAAATTAGAATGGTAAAACGATAACTTTTGTCTGTTTCTTATATCTACTTATCGATTAAGTCATTTCATTTTGCTGAAAATATATTGTTATATGATATGTATAAAAATACTTTAAAAAATCGTTTAAAAAAGACGATATGACCGATAAAGAGGGAAAGAGAAACATGAGTTTCACTGATCAATTGGTAAATAAAATTGGCAAAGACTGATAGAAATTCTTTATTGTGTATGGTAAAACATATATGCTAATAACCTCGGACCTAGGCGACTCATGCTTTGCTGCAGGTTTGTCACGGTTAATGTCAAGTCGTACCTATTAGGGTGACACCCCTTTTTTGTACGCAGTATTCAGTCTGATTTTAGAGAGTATTCAGTACTGGTACGCAGTTCTCGCCCGACGCAAAATGTGGAGAAATCAGTACCCGGTCAGTCTCGGGTCCCGAAATTAAATGTACGCAGTAATCGCCCTCAGTTTTAGGGAATACTCGGTACTCATAGGGGAGGGGTTACACCCCCATCTATGGATGGGTATTGCAATAAATAATCAATTTTACGAAAGCAATTGCAAGTGTCAAATGCTTCAGAAGTGCTTCTATACTCCATGTCAGTATAGTTTTTTTTTCCTGATCGTCTGAATGTTTAATGAAAGGTTTTTATTAATTCGATCATTACAGGCGCGGATTCATGAATTTTTCCCAAAGGGTGTCTTCTATATTCCAGAAGGGGTCCAAAATCGTACGAACGTCTGCTTTCATTGTGATTTTAATAAAACATACCTTATACATGTATTTTTGAAATCCCACGGGGTAGTGGTCCTAACCCCCGCCCCTCTGGATCCGGCATGCGCGGATCCAAAGGGGGTCCGTGTGTTCAGACCCTCAGGGATTTAAGAATTCTCTTAAACTCACGTAGACATTGGACGCCGTTTCTCGTTGTGAGCACCCATGGGACAGGGTTGACAACGTAAACAAGGTACGTTTTTCAAATATTTTGAAGATTACAGCCTTTTGTGTAAGACTATCGAAATGCAGTTCGATAGCGATGGGTTTTCTGAGTACGCCCATATAAAAATAATGCCTGTATGTGGACAATTTTATAGAAAACCCGTTTGTCGAAATTCATTTAATTTTTCCATTGTCCCCCGAGTGACTGTGTCAAACGATTTTTCTATCAAAAATGGCCAACTACATGCATCAATTTCAGAAAACCCATCGCTATCGAACTGTATTCCGATATTTGAAAAAATCTCCGTGCTTACCTTGTCAAACCCATTTCATGAGTGCTCACAACGAGGAACGAAAGTTGCTCGCAACATTTTAAGCGAAGTGCAATTCACACTCGTTGTGAGTTAAACGGGATTATGCTATTAGACGACACATTTCTCTGCATCTGAATGCAGGGGCGGATCCAGAACATTTTTCATAGGGGTCCGTCATATTGGTTTTACCTAAAAAAATGTGCAGCGTTTTTTTGTTGCTTCTCATCCTAATTTAGTCCCATTTACATCCTTTTTAGTACCTTTACTGTATTTTTCGGGTATTTAAAGGGGATTCGGGTCAATCTTTGGGGATCGGAGCCTATTCCATAGGGGTCCGGTATAAATATAAGGACCACTCTACATCCGTCAATGCAATGCATAGCTTAGATATGTGTTGATGTCACTTATTTCAGTCATATGGCTTTCATCGGACAAACATTTACAACACTTAGTGATCCGCCGTAGTGTGATGGTAGCATGCTCGCCTTAGATCAGAAATATTATTTAAACCAACGTAAAATAACCAATTGGACAAATACAATATTCACAATATGACCACCTATACAAAATCAATATATTTATTAAGATTTGTCTCAAAAGTGAATCAAACCCTTACACAATTTTTCTTGAAACCCCCAGTAGGTTGAAAAGACCCACCCCAGGACAATAAAAACACGCCCTTTTGGACATTACAAAATGTTTGGTATGTGGACGATTTCTGGATACAATGAAACCCTCTAGATAAGATCCGCTCAACAACCAATGGACGAGTTTTTTTTACAAATAACCACTGCTTCAATACCGCACTCAAAACAAACACAATTTCTCCATTTGATAACGATTTTGTGGATATTCTGTAATAGCCACGTAGGTCACCCAACTTCGAAATGCTTCCTTTGCATATACACTGTCAATAAGTATACACAATAATTTATATTTAACATTGAATGTGGTATATACTCTGTAGGTACTCCTTGCATTTACTCAATATTAATGACCAATACTCGGTACACTTTAAAGCAATACTCGTGACACCGGCGAGCAACACCAAAACAATACTCGGTACACTTGATTGTATCTTGTTTTACCTATATCTTTTTTTGTAATTTCATAATCTTTTCAGAAATTTGGACTAAAGCTACTTGGTTTTAGGGATCACAATTTGCTCGATTCAAGTATTTCGTTTACGGGAGAATATAAACAAAAAAATCAAATTTGACAGACCCTAGTTTATTTATTGCGTGAGTAAAGAGCCGAGTTTTGCCTTCTTATTACCTTTTTAAGCAATATCGAAACATTTTCGGGTTTTCAGGGACTAGGAAAATGATCAAATGATTTAATTTTTTATCAAATTTATATCAAACAAACTCAAAAACACTAAAAATTGAAACTAAACTTACGCTCGTTCGATCTCCGGCGTCGCGAAATCCAATGATAATACTCACCAATACTCAGTGTACATAGCAATATCCAGGGTACGGTATACCACAGTGATCATGCCTGTCAATGATAAACTTGCTATGTCAGATTTACACTATGACCGATATGATCAGATGCGATTGGGCGGTTAACATTAAAATAAGTGCTGTGACGTCGGATTTTATCGTTAGAAATACATTGATACAGAGATGATGTGATTGGTCGTGTAACATTAAAATAAATGCTGCCCGCTATACATCGGATTTTATTATCAGAAATACATTGATACCGAGATGATGTGATTGGTCCTGTAACATTAAAATAAATGCTGCCTGCTGCGACATCAGATTTTATCATTAAAAATACTCCGATACCGAGATGACAGGATTGGGCGGGTAACATTAAAATAAATGCTGTCCGCTGCGACATCGGATTTTATTGTTAGAAATACATTGATACCGAGATGATGTGATTGGTCGTGTAACATTAAAATAAGTGCTGCCTGCTGCGATATCAGATTTTATCATTAAAAATACTCCGATACCGAGATGACAGGATTGGGCGGGTAACATTAAAATAAATGCTGCCTGCTGTGATATCTGATTTTATCATTAAAAATACTCTGATACCGAGATGATGTGATTGGTCGTGTAACATTAAAATAAATGATGCCCGCTGTGACATCGGATTTTATCGTTAGAAATACATTGATACCGAGATGATGTGATTGGTCATGTAACATTAAAATAAATGCTGTCTGCTGTGACGTCGGATATTATCATTAAAAATACATCGATACCGAGATGACGGGATTGGGCGGGTAGCATTAAAATAAAGCTGCCTGCTGTGATATCTGATTTTATCATTTACAATACTCTTGATACCGAGATGATGTGATTGGTCGTGTAACATTAAAATAAATGCTGTCTGCTGTGACGTCAGATATTATCATTAAAAATACACTGATACCGAGATGACGGGATTGGGCGGGTAACATTAAAATAAAGCTGCCTGCTGTGAAGTCTGATTTTATCATAAGAAATGTTTTACCGAGCTGATGTGATTAAGAAGGTATCATTAAAATACATGCTGCCCTCTGGCGACACCACTACACCAAATACAATTGTGTTGCAATAAAAATGTTTGGGGACTGTCTGGCCTCACATTTTATACGGAGGCTGAGGGTTGGAAACTGTGGCTAGAATTTATTCCTGTATGTACATTTTGACATTACAACAGAATAAAATATGAAATTGCAGTCTATAACAATGCAGATTGAAATGAGGTATGATAATATTTACCCATGCATAGTCTCCACTTGTCTTTTGGTTGGACCCGTCACAGTAGAAGGACTGCCATCTTCAACAATAGAAGATCCCTCATGGAGCTGACCCAAAGGTTTGCGCTTCAATCTTTGTGATCTTGGTGTTGGATGAAGAGCAGCAGAACTTGCTTTCTGTGCCAAATGTTCTGCTGGGACTTTGTTTCTGCATAACGAATTCGGTCAAACGCCGTCTTTGAAGTGATCAGAACACACTCGTGTGTAAGCTGTTGGTTTCCAGTATTTCCTGCTTATTGCTCGCAGCCATGCTCGTCTAGTACTCGTATCATTTGGAAGTTTGTGTAATGTCACTGTTTTGTTGAATTTTCCAAGTTTACCACAGTAATTGTGACAATTTGTCATGCAGCAGTAGTATTTCCCCATTGTTTTGTTTAACGGGAAATGCGCAATACCTACCCACAGGGGAGATAACTCGGCAGACTGCTCGATTACGAAAGTCCGGACTATAAACCTCAGAACTACACACACACACACCAGACGATTGGAGAGGAAAAAAATAGTTTAGAAATGTTAACATGTACTCTCAAACCAACCCGTTTACCTATATAAGTACAGTGCTTTGTGGGGTATAGAATCACTTGGGTTAAACGTCTCATTTTAAAATGAAAGGAAAATGTTTATTTAATTTCTGATTTAGATTTACCTTTTTAGTTGTATTATAGCAAAATTTCTAAAATTATTGTCCTGAAGCTGTGATTTTTTAATAGGCGTTTTTGCACCAATATTTACATAATTTCATTTTATCCTTAAAAGTGCCAAAATTCAACAAGTTACCTTAACTGATGATTGCATTTTGACTTTTGTCCCTAACATTTGTTAAAACAGCAAATATTTATTTCTGAGTTTATTGTGACAGTATGAATTTTTCCGTTTCAAAAACACACTTCATTCAGGTAGTATAGAATCTTTTTTTTTGAGAGGTGTTGCACGTAGTGATATATTTTACATGGAAAAATGTCCCAAATAATTTCACCGTTGAATATATGAATGCTTATATGATATATCTTCAAGCCTGGAAAGTTTTAAAATAATCTAAAATATACGAGCTGAGAAAATTGATTTTAAACAGGAACTGATTCTTTACTACCAATGATTCTATACACCCCAAAGCACTGTACCATTATAAACAAAACACAATCGGGGGAATCACGCGCTAATGCACATGCGCAGGAAAATTTCCTTTTAAAATAGCTGACCTTTTACGTCGAACCATTGAATCAATTCGACGTGCCCAAACAACTAAAAGCATGTGCTAAACATTTTCAGCCAAGGGAGACAACTAGATTTACATTTGCGGACAGTTATTTCCCTTTAAATTATGAACGTCGAAGTAAAGTAAATTACATCCAATACCTACAGTTGAAAAACCATTTTAAATTGTAGATATAATTTTTTTCTAGAATTTTTTTATTGTGTATTCATGTGCAATGGTATATTTATGTTTCAATTAATAACTAAACACGTTTTCATCATCTCAAACATGGATTATTCGGTATTTAACTGAACATGACGATAACTACTATGGTGATCCCCTTGTTTGCCGTTGCTCGCTTAATACCGGGGTAGTTTGTAAAAATACGATTCCCATCATGCAATGTCAGTTTTTAAGGTCATTTGTATGCAAATGTATTGACCTAGATTGCCGCTACGTGTCAACACAGGAAAAAATCAAAATTATTAAATATTTTTCATTTTAAAAGGAACAAAACAAATACCTCCTATTTTTTATTTTTTTTTTATCTTTTTTCTCTTTTTCAGAAAAAAATAGCATGCCTGTCTCAAAATTTATCAAATTTGCTTTTTTGATGTCGTCTGCTAGTTTTAAGCTTGGCCATCTTGCTTCATAATAAATCAGGTCACATGTTCCCAACTATGACCAACATCCGGTGCTAACATAAAAATATCCGAGGTGATTTATACCTATACACCGGTACTCCACCATCTGTCTTTTTGTACCAGACTTGATGTGACCTATTTGAGGTGATAATTTTACAATGAAAACACTTTACAATTTGAAATTTGTTGATGGATATTGAAAGATAATAGATTATTTTATCATCCTATCACACATAGTTTTAAAATGTTATATTTTCGATTTCAACTGGATGCATTTTATGACCGGTATGACTGAAATGCGAAAAGGGCCCTTTTCGCGAAAAGGGCTTTCAAACTACGAAAAGGGCCTGTTTTATGCAAAATGCATTTATATTGTTTGGTTTTGGTGATTTAAAGGTGAAGAATGTATACTAAGAATAAAATAAAAATATACAAAAAAATTATTTTAGAAAGTCTTAATTCCTCAAAAATACGTATGTATAGAGACAATTATCAGCTACGAAAAGGGCTGGTCTGCGAAAAGGGCCCATTTTATGCAAAGTGCATCAATATTGGTTTGTTTTGGTGTTTTAAATGTGAAGAATGTGTAATTATACTTAGAATATACTAAATAAAAGAAGAAAGAAAGACTTAATTCCTCAAAAATACGTATGTGTAGCGACAATTACAGCTACGAAAAGGGCCGGTCTGCGAAAAGGGCCCGTTTTATGCAAAGTGCATCAATATTGTTTGGTTCTGGTGATTCAAATGTGAAGAATGTGTAATTATACTAAGAATATAATAAGAATATACTAAATAAAACATTTTAGAAAGTCTTAATTCCTCAAAAATACGTATGTGTAGCGACAGTTACAGCTACGAAAAGGGCCTGTCTGCGAAAAGGACTAGGACCAATGTGTTTAATGCATATTATCAGAATGATCACATTTCACATAGGCGTTAGTTTTGTATTATGCATTAAGCATTTATTTATTTAATCATTATAAATATGTTTATGTTGGAAATGGTTCTACAAAAAGGAATATACCCTCATACGAAAAGGACATACACATTGTTTAATAAAATGATCAATGATTTCAGCCTTTACATTATGCATCAAGTATTTATTTAACTTCTTTCTTTCTTTTTTTAATATTGGCCTAAAATTATTCATCGTAAAGGACTGTAAATTATACGAAAATGATATTCACATCTACGAAAAGGGACGCTGATCTACGACTTTACTACGAAAACTTTTCAGTATAATGTCAATGTTGTTCACACCTTTGTTTGATCCTTGATTAGATTATAGCACATTCACTAATCGATCGGTAATCGCCCTGGTATCACCTGCATGTTTGCCTTGATTGGATTACCAAGGAGCATTAATTATCGACACTTACGTAATTATCACAAATGTATGATAATGATATTCCTTTTTCAATATAGTTGAATCAAAAGACAGAAAGCCGGCTTAATTAAAATAAAAAGAAAGCCGGACTTCGAAGTAAGTATAAATCTCCGAGTTTTTATTATTTTAGTCATTATTCTTTCATTGTCATAGCTATATGTGAGATATCATTTTATATTATTCAAAGTGTTATAATGTTGGAATTGTATGCGTGTTCAGTGTGTTCTGACGAGTGCGATGACCACTGCATCTACTGTGAGGTAAATGACCACCTTCAAGTTGACATTTTTTGTTTCAGGGTCAAACAGCGGTATCCATGTTTCATCTACTGTCACTATACTTTTGATGAATGCTTCTCCTAGTGTGTGGTATTGATGCAAAAAGTTCCTAGCAGCTTCAACTCGACTTTTCTTTTGTTCACTATTTAACAGTTTTGGAATCCAACGTGCTGCCACTTTTCTCATATTTAACTTTTAGGTGTGAAAGCACCAATTATTTTCCCCATAGACACCAATGTTAAAGTGTCACATATTAATGATTTGCTGCAAATTCAACTCAAGTATGGATAATGCAGCAGTGTAATGTTCATATAGAAAACTATTTTTCCACTTGAAAAATCACCAGAAAACGTGGGGTCACAAGACATGTAAGAAAGTTCTTGTTTGTTTACTAAACAGGTCAAGGGTACAGCTGTTTTTATTGATCGACTGTTTTCATTGCTCACAAAGTGTAAGCATGGAGTCGAAATTTCGAAAATGTTCATCAGTGATCCAGTAAAACCTATTAATACGCTTCTTATACATATAACCACAAAATCGAATAGAAATGGGCAGTTTCCCCCTACTTATAATGCCCATTTCCATCGAAAAAGGAGGGATTACTTTTTATTATAGGAACTACATTCGACTACACCTCGGAGGTTTACATGTAATTGGTGTTGGTAAACTTTAACATTGAAAGAATGTCGCGTTGTCGTGGGCGACATTACGACAATACGACATAATGTCGCGTTGTCGTGCACGACAATGCGACGCCCGACAATGCGACATCGCGACACGACATCACGACAATACGATACGACATCACGACATAATTATCGCGATGTCGTATCGCAATGTCGCGATGTCGTATAGCAATGTCGAGTTGTCATATCGCGATGTCGCACTGTCGTATCGCGATGTCGCGATGTCGCTTTGTCGGGCGTCGCATTGTCACCCACGACAATACGACATTGTAATTGGCCCCAACCGGACACCGTAGAAAGTATTGGGTGCAGCTCAATGTTTTTTTGCATAAAGGTTTACCACCACCAATTACATGTAAACCTCTGAGGTGTAGTCGAATGTAGTTCCTATCATAAAAAGTAATCCCTCCTTTTTCGATGGAAACGGGCATTATAAGTAGGGGAAATATGTATAAGAAGCGTATTAATAGGTTTTTACTGGATCACTGATGAACATTTTCGAAATTTCCACTCTATGCTTACACTTTGTGAGCAATGAAAACAGCAATGTGAAAACAGTCGATCAATAAAAACATCTGTACCCTTGACCTGTTTAGTAAACAAACAAGAACTTTCTTACATGTCTTGTGACCTCACGTTTTCAGGTGATTTTCAAGTGGAAAAACAGTTTTCTATATGAACATTACACTGCTGCATTATCCATACTTGAGTTGAATTTGCAGCAAACCATTAATATGTGACACTTTAACATTGGTGTCTATGGGGAAAATAATTAGTGCTTTCATACCTAAAATGCAGCATTTGGTTCGGTTTTCGATTGTAGCTCTCCGCAAAATAGTGCTCTTCTATATAATGTTGTATTGATGAAAATATTGCAGATTTGTGAGTGATTTTGATCAATTTCTTGATATTTTATCGCTATGACTGATAAATTAAACTTTTTAACAAAATAAATCCCCAAATATGTGTAGTTGAAATCAAGACGTTTCGGCCCCAAACAGTTCGTTCCATATAATGACTGATAGTTTGGAAGCATTTGTTGAGTTTTCCAAATATATACTTTAATATTACGGTTGGATTGACGGGAGAGGAGGAAGAGACATTGGAATTATGATTATATCATATTCTGGGAGTGATTGTTTACCATTTTGTCAGTCGAGAGTGATATGTCAGCTGCATGCATATATGATCATATATTAACTTGATATTGTATCAGTAAATCAATTAATAAAACTCTAAACAAAGAAAGATATATATGACTCAAGAAGTCCATACTGACGTCCATGGTACTTGATATATTGTTAAATTACGCTTATATGGTCTGCAAGTATATATTTTTTCTCCAATCCATAGACATATGGGTACACCTTTGACATGAGGGTTAGTTTATTGCAAGATATAGATCTTATACATATATCATCTAGTGAACTTCAAACTTATATTACAGAAAAATGCAATACAGCATTCGTAACTTTAACAGAAACAGTTATTTTATTTGGAAATAGTAAATTTGATACTGTTTTGAGCAAAATCATCAAGCAAGCAAAACTTTACATTTATCGAAACAAGATGCAACGTCAAATTCCACAGCTTTACCTTTTTAAAACGTATATAATATCTTTGTACAAAGTTGAGAAACTAATCGCATATAAAAACTTCAAAATAAGTTTGAAACCATGTGGAGTCAATACCTTGATTTCTGTGGAACTGGAGTATACTGTAGAGATAATTTTACTTAGTTGATTTTTCCAGTATCAAACTGTAGCAAATAAACTTAATGTTTTCATTCTGGGACATGCAAAGCTTAGCTATCTAATCAGAAATAACATACCCTTGCTTATATCTTGATCTTCCTTAATCAACCTTTTTGTTGTTTTTTATAGAATGTGTTGTTTTTTTGGAAGTTGTGTATATTAATCCTTTAACACTATCCTAAAACATTGACCTTTAATAATGGATTTATTGTACAGTGGCGTTGCTTATGCAGTGTGGCGGCAGTAAAACATCTCCCCGCGCTTGCAATCAGTACTATTTGGAGATCGCTGAGCCCGATACTTATATTTAGTTATCGGTGGTACATTTTCAATTTCTTTTGTTTTCTTACTTAATTTTTGATTCGGTGGTTCCACTACTCCGGCCGATAAAAGGCTCTGGGTATTGTTTAACCACTCATAGGATAAGTAGTCTTTTGGCTGTTACTTGTGATACGCAGGCTTCATTACCGCTGCTCCCAACTAAATTCCATTATGTTTATTTCGCTCTTCGGAAAGATACTCCATGTCCACCGCCATATGCATGCCATCTTCGGGATGGTTAAAATTTTGTACTATTGATTTTATGAATATTGAGTTCTGCTCAACCCGGGGCTAGAGGGCGTGAGCGGTAGCTAGAATATTTCACTACCGCTCATGAACAGTCTCAATCAAACCAAGACTGCAATATTTCGTATGTGTCGTGCTCGGCCATTTCCAAAGGTCCACAATCATACTCTTTTTTATAGCACAGTGGCGTTGCTTGTTCTGTGTGGCGGCAGCAAAACGTCTCCCCGCGCTTGCAATCAGTCCTTTTATTCGTTCGATCTTTGGAGATCGCTGAGCCCGATACTTATATTTAGTTATCAGTGGTACATTTTCAATTTCTTTTGTTTTCTTACTTAATTTTTGATTCAGTGGTTCCACTACTCCGGCCGATAAAAGGCTCTGGGTATTGTTTAACCACTCATGGGATATCTTGTCTGCTTTTTAATGTTGTCTTTTGGCTGTTACTTGTGATACGCAGGCTTCATAACCGCTGCTCCCAACTAAATTCCATTATGTTTATTTCGCTCTTCGGGGCATTTAATTTTATTAGATACTGGGACAATACGCCGTACGTCACGGGGAAGAAAGATACTCCATGTCCACCGCCATATGCATGCCATCTTCGGGATGGTTAAAATTTTGTACTATTGATTTTATGAATATTGAGTTCTGCTCAACCCGGGGCTAGAGGGCGTGAGCGGTAGCTAGCATATTTCACTACCGCTCATGAACAGTCTCAACCAAACCGAGACTGCAATATTTCGTATGTGTCTTGCTCGGCCGTTTCCAAAGGTCCATAATCATACTCTTTTATATACAGATTTTTTACACAGGATTTTTTTTGTTTTTTTCTCTTTCCAAAAACAAAATATGAGAAAAAATCAGTGTGGCATGAAACAATGTTTATTTTTGATACTATAACATTAAAATTATCTGTGTAAAGCAAGTCTGTATGTATTGACAATGTGGGTTTTACACTGGCTTTTGAAACAAAAAATATTCTTTAGGGCTGGCATGGCGCAGTCGGTAGCGTGGCGGATTTGTAACCGGAGGCCCCGGGTTCAACCCTCCGTGGTGCCACTGAGTTTCGTCGGTGTTTTCTTGGCCAAGACACTTTCCCTTAGCCTCATCCGTCGGATGGGGACGTAAACCTGGCAGTACCGTGTATCGGTCTATCCTCCGAGCACATTAAAAAAACATAAAGAATCTTTTCGATAATAAGAGTAGGGCACGGTTCCCGGATTCCTAAGTATCCTTCCCCTCTCTCTGGGGCGGCTCTAAATAACCTATACTGTGTTGATGAGCCATTAAACAACAATCAATTCAATTCAATTCATACATTTATTATTGTTTTTTCCCCCATAACCTAGCACTAGTCCTTCATAATAAGACTTCGCATTTTGTATCCCGTATTTCACATTTTTTCTCTTTTTTATTTTTTTACTTTTTTTTTATTTTGCCTAAATGCGAATGTAGTCAATATGAAAAAATAAAGATCACAATAATGAAGATTAAACGTGAAAAAAGCTACTGTATGATGTCTAAAAATGGATATATATTTACATAATTGTTATAAACTTCCATTCTTGGCATTGATCTTAGCTCACTGAAGCGCCCAGTGAAACGGAGCTATTATTTTTCAACATTTAAAAGACACACTCTGTTAAAATGAGATAATAAATATAATAACAGTAATAACAGTCGTGAAAGAAAAGAATGCAGTTAGAAGAGTTTATGGATGTGTAAACGTCTTGAAAACTGGTCGACATCACATGTTAGGTTTCATCCTGGGTATGCTTCGAACTGCAATATATAGTGACCGATGGCAATCGCAGGGATGTATGTCAGCCGATCGATGGCGTCTCCTTCCACTTCAGGGATGCATGTTAACGGTAAAACTATATTTCATTTTGCTAGGATCAATTAGACATCAAGAGCAACATTCTTGTGAAGTTTCATGAAAATCCGTCGAGTAGTTACAGAGGAGTAGTCGCTACAAGTTTTTACTGGATAACTCTATGTAAACAAAGATGGCCGCTGACAGCCATGTTTAAGATCGAATCAAAACAATTTTCGACAAGGACCAACATCATGTCATGCTGATCATTTTAGAAAAAGTCCCATATCAATACGACTTATAGTTTTCAAGAAGTAGTCGCTACAAACTTGTTTTTTGAAAATCTATTTTTAGCCGTGGCGGCCATCTTGAATTTCCGGCCTACCTGAAGTTTTGCTAGGATCAATAAGAGATCAAGAGCAGCATTCGTGTGAAGTTTCATGAATATCCTTTACGTAGTTTCAGAGGAGTAGTCGCTAACAGTTTTCATTACATAACACTATGTAAACAAAGATGCCCGATGGCAGCCATGTTTAACGTCGAATCAAAATAATTTTCGACTAGGATCAACATCATGTCATACTGATCATTTTAGGAAAACATGCATATCAATATCACTTATAGTTTTCAAGAAGTAGTCGCTACAAATTTGTTTTTTGAAAATTTATTTTCAGCCGTGGCGGCCATCTTAAATTTTCGGCCAACCTGAAATTTGGCTTGGATCAACTAGACATCAAGAGCAACATTCCTGTGAAGTTTCATGAAAATCCGTCAATTAGTTGCAGAGCAGTAGACGCTACAAGTTTTCATTATATAACTCTATGTAAACAAAGATGGCCGCTGGCGGCCATGTTTAACGTCGCATCAAAACAATTTTCTTCAAGGATCAACATCATTCAATACTGATCATTTTAGAAAAAGTCCGATATCAATATCACTTATAGTTTTCAAGAAGTACTCGTTACAAACTTGTTTTTTGAAAATCTATTTTTAGCTGTGGTGGCCATCTTGAATTTCCGACCGACCTGAAATTTTGCTAGAATCAACTAGATATGAAGACCAACAATCCTGTGAAGTTTCATGGGAATCCGTCGATTAGTATCAGAGGAGTAGTCGCTACGAAAAAGTTTACGGACAGACAGACGGACTTCGCACCACGGCATAAGCTAAGATCAGTAGAGCTAAAAACTCATCAAAATTAGTTTTAATTTAGATTACAGGTAAAAATATTTTATTTCAAATATTTACATAATTATAATAAACGTTCATTCTTGGCGTGGATCTCAGCTTTAAATGCATGAACTCAAAGCGCCCAACAAAACATGTAGGTAATACTTATAATTCCAACATTTAAGTTAAAAACTTAACTTCACTTAAGATAATAAACATTAAATAGTATTAATGCCGCGAAAGAAATTATGGAAAATGTAGTTGGAAGAGTTTATGGATGTGTATACTTCTTGAAAATCATGACATATATACATATGTATAGTGACTGATGCATGTCGACCGATCCTTGGCATCTCCTTCCACCTGGGTTTTGATTCTCCTGCTTCATCACAATAGTAACATGTTTAATATAAAAATATTTTTATTTGATTTCCTCTGAAGTTGCTGTCAAAATATAACCTAATATGATGTCTCAACGGGATGGAAAACCTCATTTAATTTATTCGTATGAACACATGAAATGAGTAACACTATAATTATGTGAATTATTTTAGCATATGTTTGCATGCAAAGTTTTGTATGTACAGCTCAGTAAATGTGCCAGGCCTCTGCCAGGACTCGAACCTGGATCTCTTTTCTTCAAAGAAAAGCATGCTTCCTTACACTACAGAGATGCATCCCAACAGCACAAACTGAGTGTACAAAAACTAGCCAAAATTACAAGTAACTTATAGAAAGTAATATAACCCGCCAAATAACATACAATTGCACTACAAACCCCAGGGTTTGACATTAACAGTTGTCCTCTTGTCCTGTGTCATGTTGATTCTACTGGGGACAAGTTAGTTGTCCCAGGTGACCTGTCCTACGAAATGAATTTTACATCTTTAAAACTTGTGACTGAAAAAATGTGAAAACATTGGTGAGCACATTGTAAATAACAAACAAGAGGTCAATGACCTTGAAGCTCTACTGATAGATTTTGATAGCTAGGTCAGCATTCCTGTGAAGTTTCATAAGAAAATGTCAAGTAGTTTCAGAGGAGTAGTCGCTACAAGTTGAAGTTTTTACTATATAACTCCAGGTAAACAAAGATGGCCACTGGCAGCCATGTTTAATGTCAAATCAAAATAATTTTCGACATGCTGATCATTTCAGAAAAAGTCCCATATCAATATCACTTACAGTTTTCAAGAAGTAGTCGCTACAAACTTGTTTTTAAAAATCTATGTTTAGCCGTGGTGGCCATCTTGAATTTCCGGACGACCTGAAATTGTGCTAGGATCAACTAGACATCAAGAGCAACATTCCTGTGAAGTTTCATGAAAATTCGTCTAGTAGTTCAGAGGAGTAGTCACTACAAATGTTTACTATACAAACTCGATTAAAACAAAGATGGCCACTGGTGCCCAGGTTTAATTTTGATTCAAAATAATTTTCGACAAGGATCAACATCATGTCATCTTGATCATTTTAGAAAAAACCCATATCAATATCACTTACAGTTTTCAAGAAGAAGTTGTCACAGGATGACCCTAGTGGTTGGGGCTAACTCAGGAAAGAATCAATGACGGTGCATGCTTTTACATAAGTTTAATGTAACTTTTAAAATATATTTAGTATATATACAATTATCTAAAAAAAAACACAAGCGAATACACAGATAAACTATGAAAAGAATGTTCTCATAAACGTTTAAGGCGTTCTTAGTATTGTTATAAATACTGAATGTATAAGACACTAAAGTGTTGTTACAGTTATAACAATGTTGATTTATGATCTAGCGCAATAACTGTGATGCGCGAGAGCTCATGAAGATGATGATGCGAGAATCCAATGGGTGATTGTCTTCTGTAAGGGTTGATGACGCGATGTAATGATGGTTAACCTCCACCGAGATCGTGGGTGATGTTCCTCCAGTGAGGACTGATAACGGGCCCACCTTGTGTCCCGGGGGTTGTCGCTACTAAAACCTGGCCATGCTGCGCAGGTACGGGGACCGTCTCCACCGCTCGTTACTTTATCCGTGGACGCTTAGCTCCACTCCGGAATATCCAAACCTGGATGGCTTAGGCTGTAATTATACATACGTTTTAGATGTCGGTTGACAAACATAACAATCTTGCATAATTATCATTACCCAAACAAATCATTATTCAATAAATATATGTAAGCTGTACTAATGATGAGTAGCAATGTATACATATTCTACAACGCCATGTATACGCCATGTACGTCGCTGTTAAACAATGCCCCTAATACATGTTATATAAACATTATCAAATCAGTCGTATATTACACTCACTGAGTTATGCATGCACGCATGTCAACTAATGACCACATTATACAACGCTATGCATACGCGTCGAACATTTATCCTAGTCACTCATCTCATTGTTAACTAATGTTAACAATCGTGTATTACAAGTTATACGCCAACGTTAACTAATGTACCTATTATCCACTGTTATCAAATTAATATTGTTTTACAATTAATGATCAATTACAATAATTACATCTAATAAAGTAACTTCAAAATCATATGCTAGTCTAAAGTTAATGTTTGAGAAACATCAAAGCTAACCGGATGTCGTAACCGCCAACCAAGATGGCGCCGCCAACTGAATACAAATGTACGATACAATTTAATAAAATAAATACTGACCACATGTTGCCTGTGAATTTTGCCGTCCAACCTCTGCTACAAACAAAGTAACTATCGATCAATCCCGGCAAGAACTAGAAGACAATGGGTTTTATAGCAAACATTACGCCCAAACCATTATTTCCCACGTTCAGTCCGTGACAAACGTGGCTAAATCTGCAGTATTGAATCTACACGAGAGGCCCCTTATACAATTTTGCCGTTTGCATGCATTAGCACAAAACTAAACTTATGACACGGCCTCTCTGGCGGCCACTTAAAATGTGCACGCTTTTACGTGTTACATGAATATATCATGGATATTGTGAATTTTTTCAACTCAACAATAGATTACAACTTACAAGAGCTATGTACGACCAATACGCTCTACCCGTGACATTTTGTGACAGTAGTCGCTACAAACTTTTTTTTAAAAATCTGTTTTAGCCATGGCGGCCATCTTGAATTTCCGGCCGACCTAAACATATTCTGGGATCAATTAGACATCAAGAGCAACGTTCCTGTGAAGTTTCATAAACATGTGTCAAGTAGTTTCAGAGGAGTAGTCGCTACAAGTTTTTACTATACAAATCCATGTAAACAAAGATGGCCGCTAGCGGCCATATTTAAAGTTGCATCGAAATAAATTTCGACAAGGATCAACATCCTGTCATTTCAGAAAATGTCCCATATCAATATCACTTACAGTTTTCAAGAAGTAGTCGCTACAAATTTATTTATTTTAAATTTATTTTTAGCCGTGGCGGCCAGTTTGAATTTCCGGCCAACCTGAAATTTTTCAAGGATCAACTAGACATCAAGTGTAACATTCCTGTGAAGTTTCATGAACATCCGTCAAGTAGTTTCAGAGGAGTAGTCACTACAAGTTTTTACTATATAACTCTAATTACTCTATATAAACAAAGATGGCCACTGGCAGCCATGTTTAACGTCGAATCAAAATAATGTTCGACTCAGATCCTCGAATCAAAACGATTTTGGACACCGACCAACATCATGTCATGCTGATCATTTTAGAAAAAGTCCCATATCAATATCACTTTCAAGTTTCAAAAAGTAGTCGCTACAAACTTGTATTTTAAAAATCTATTTTTAGCTTTGGCGGCCATCTTGGATTGCACATCAACATGAATTTTTGCTAGGATCAACTAGACTTCATGGGCAACATTTCTGTAAAGTTTCATGAATATCCATCCTGTAGTTTCAGAGGAGTAGTCGCTACAATTAAAACTTTACGGACAGACGGATGACGCCGCACCACGGCATAAGCTCAGTCGAGCTTATAAAAACCATCTTGTTTTCATTGATAGAATGCAACTGAGGGAATGTAATGTCACTTTCATGATTGATCTTGTTTTCTGTATCACTTTTTCATGAAGTGCGGGGACAAGTAAATTTGACTGGGGACAAGTAAATTGTGTAAGTAACTTGTCCTATTGCTGAAAAAAGTTAATTTCAAACCGTTTATTAAAATTCTATCCAAGTGTTCAGAACTTCAGGGCATATAATGATGTATGATGCCGATTAAAATTAAAGCTTTATTCACAGGTTCTTAAAATACCCGTGATTGAATATGCGTAAAATGTATTATGAGTTGGTCTACAACTCGGACAATTTGCTCGTCTCCAGCTCCACTGTTTTCCTCCAGCAGGAAGACCACCACTGGCTGGCTACCTGTGTGGTCCAGCCTATGTGGTCTGTTAAAAGCTCACATGAGTGTATGTAAATTGTTATTTTGTTATGTTATTAATAATTATGTACCTTGCCGTCGGTAGATTATTGTCTCCTCCGATTATTTATCCTCTGAGCAGCTGCACGATTAACAAACACTGAAATCTAATCATTAGTAAGAGTAGAGCAGGTTCCCGGGTTCCTATGTATCATTATTTAATATTATATTTAATTTTTAAGGAGTGCGGACGACAAACTGGGGGACAGTGTATTAGCCAGTCAACCGTGCAGCCGTCTTTTGCACGGCCGTTTTTGAAAAATCGCGGCCAATGATTGGCGGTGGGTGGGGTAAAAAAAAAAACACTTCCAAACTCTTACTTCCTCAGTATTATGTTTTGTATACATTTATAGAAGAAATAATATGATCTAAAATGTATTTTTTTCACCTTAATCTGTAAAAATAAATTACCACAGAGACACCCACCTGTTGCGAATTGGCGCGTAGCGCGTGTTAGCACATTATTTTGCACACCCTGTTCTTGAATTTCTGCCTAATACACTGCTGGGGGATGGACCAATGAAAATAAGTTCAAGAGATCTGGAATATATCTAGTATCATAAGAAATTAAATAAAAAGATACTTAAAACAATAATTTTTCTGTACATTTATTTTTTTATTTCATCTATTAATTTAGAAAATAAATAAATATATATCTTTAACATCATCGATAAACCAATTGAACTGACATACATGCTGGTAAAGCCTCAATCTTTTAATTTTCAAATGACAAATTCAATTAACTAATTATCAAACAATAATTGATTGATCCCATTACAATAGTATAAAATGATAGAACAAAATCACCTGCTCAATCTTACCCATGAGAGTGTGCAGCAGTTATAGTATAACTATATGTTTTTTTTACTTTATACATACACTAAGAGAATTATATTCGTACATCACTGTCTGATATTGTATAACACTACATATTTTCTTCTCTTTATCCTTCTATACTATCGCAATAGAAGCCTAAGGATTTTTGTACCCATTCAAATTATCTGCAATTATTAAACATCCAATATACCGTGATGGCGAACAAATCTAACTTCTCATAAGCCCCGATTCTTTAAATTTCCAATCACTAGAGCCCTATTACGTAATTAAATGTGTGTATAGTTCTAAGGATTATAGTCACCTTTTAACCATTAGGACGTCCTTAAGGTATAGGTAAAATCACGTCTGGACTGATTTAAGCAATTAACCAATATTAATATAATAATATAGCGGTACGGGTGCTAACAAATCAGTATGAAAACACGCGCCATTTTTTTTATTTCACTGACAAAAAGTGTCTGTACTGTAGCATGTACACAGTGTGTAGTCCAGTTTGGCAGCAGTTGACCTAGTTATTGATCGATATTACCTGAGGCGCAGTAAATTTCCACGATTGCATAAACACTAATAATAAAGGACAAATAATAAAATATATAGATGTCAAAACTTTATTGTATACAACAGAAAAATCTATGATATTTAATTAAAGGTGTCAAGCTATTGGAGTACGATCTTGGCCTAAACAACAAATCACGTACGGCATGTCTGTATAAGGTATCGGGTCAAATCGTACTTATTTCAAATCGTACTTAAGTCAAATCACTCTCATTTTGGTCAAATCGTACTCATTGACATTTTGAAATAAGTCAAATCGTACTCATTAATTTATTTCATTAGAATTAATATGATTTCAGTTATTATTGATTGTTTTTGATATAATGTTATAATAAAAGATGTTTTAAGTAGGTTTTAATGTATTTTAAATAATAAGAAAACATTTTTTTTTTAAATGAGTACGATTTGACTTAAGTACGATTTGATCAGGAAGATTTCACCACAAATACATACTAAATTGTTGTGATTAATATGAACGTCTTATTTTGTTCTCATTTATTATTATGCATCCTTTTATGTAATTTCATATTGTATTTTTCTTACTCTCTGTATATTTTTTGTTTGTTTTGTTTAACCTTCATTAAATTGGAAGATTATTTAGTAAGCTTCAGTGGATTGGCAACATATAGACAAACAAAGGCAACTCTAAGACAAAATAGTTTTCAATATATTTATTTGTCACGACTTCCGAGTTGAAGGGTCTATGGGGTGGTTGTGGGCCTTGTCATTTCGGCTGAAAACAGCATTCCGTTCACGTACGGCGGCCGAGCATATCTGCTGCTTGTTTCGGATAGAACAGGTCCAGTTCGTTGTATTCGCTCTGGTGTCCTTAATGGTGTATGTGTAGCCATAGGAGTCCACAAGCAGAACTTTCCCTCGTTGCGTGGCACCCTTCATTACTTCAAATGTGGGTGGACGTTCGGGAGTAATGGTATCACTTGGATCTGGATCGGCTATGGACATCTCATGAATAACTTGCGGATCACGGAAGGACACAGCAGCTCTAAATGACTCATCTGTAGAACAACCTGTGTTGTCGAGAGCATCTATGGTAGTGGAAATGGTCGAGTTGAGCGCGGATAAGTTCACGGTAAAGTCACCAAAGACAGCGCTACTAGTAGAATCGGCCACTTCGCTGACATTACGATGGATGGAGTCTTTGACGTGATCATCTATGGTAGTGGAAACGGTCGAGTTGAGCGCGGATAAGTTCACGGTAAAGTCACCAAAGACAACGCTACTAGTAGAATCCAAACATGCACAACACACAAGGAAGTTAAACAACAGTCCAAAGTTCCAACACAATTTAGAATCAAATTAAATTCACTATTATAAAATGTATTACACCATATAGACTGAATGACTTAAAGTACAGATACTTTTATACTAATGAATTACAGTAGTAGTCTAAGTGTTTATTTATCCTCGCCGTGTTGAAATTATTCATCTTGGCGAGCCTTTCAAATGAAGATTAAGTCGTCGTTGGTCGAATGTCGTTTCATCAATCGGCTCCAATGGAGATTACAAAATGCAGGCGAAGAGTTGAGTTGGTAGCTATTGGGTGCAGAAATCCATCGTTGATTATCCAAAGTAGTTTACATCGCAGAAGATTAGAGTTAATTCCAATTCCAAGTAAATTGTTGTTTCAGCCAATGGGATGACAGCAGATGTTGTAAGGAGGTCAATCCCATTTCTGGCTCGAAAGTTGATTAGTATCTCTCCGCCAATCAGAAGGCCCCACGCGTCTGTAGAAGTGTCCCATGTAGGTCAATCCAGCATGTGTACTGCGTTGTTTGAGCACGTGGAATCTCAACAAAGTGACCGTCTGTATGTTTTACGGAACCATTGTCTAGCCTTACTTAGAATACCATACAATGGCCCCGCAGCTCACGTTCAATCCAATACATTTGAGTGAAACATCTTATATAGATCACTAAAATATTAATTATATCATGGCATGTCTTTGAACATTTAATTAGTCTTTTGATAGTTCGGTCTTTTTCTTTATATTTTTTTAATATGGTAGCGCCTGTGCAAATGTTTGCAAATCAAATGTATTATTAAACAAAAGTATTTCTTCTCTTCTATATTGTATAGATGTGGATGCGCCCCTATCTATCAGTTTGTCTATATAATTACCTTCATTATCCATTCGGCCAGTAATCCATTAATCTGATAATATGTGGTTGAGATAAATATGTCCTTTGAAAGAGTGGTTGTGATAAATATTTCTTTAATGTGCCAGTAGCATCCATCGTCTAATTATTAACAAACAAATTACAAACAAAATACAAGCAAGCAACGACTTCAAGTTTCCAATTTCATTAAACATTCAATTGACAATTTTAAAAATTACATTAGCCATAGGGATACAATATAACAATAAACAAAAAACAATAAAATATTCCAGACATAACCAACTTAGTTTTTGCACTTAACATTGACTAATTATTCAACAATGAAGAATTTTTTTAATATAATGTGTTTGTATGTACACCATAATATATATAAACTAGTCCGTTTTTGATAAAAGTCAAATCGTACTCATTACTTTGGTCAAATCGTACTCATAAATAGCATGAGAGTGATTTGACCTGCCATGAGTACGATTTGACCGAAAAGTGAGAGCGAATTGACCAAAACAGTACGATTTGACTTAAGTACGATTTGACCAGGAAGCCTGTATAATAGTGACGGTGACCCGTCACGCCGCAGGAATGTCCTTAACTTTTCAAGTTAAAGCCCACTGCTTTAGCTGGGTATTTTGATCCATGCTTGTATAAAATACTATTAAAAGTAATCATTGTAACTGGGCAGACTAGTCAAGGGGGAAATCCCCACCTACCGCCTCTTAATGGCACCCCTTCTATTGCAGAACTTAAGTTAAGTTCTGCAATAGAAGGGGTGCCATTAAGAGGCGGTAGGTGGGGATTTCCCCCTTAATAAGGGATCGCAGCGCCATTAAGCAATAAATGGCTGGAAAGGCCCTGTATATATTTGTGGGGCGTATGATCAGATCATTGATACCATGGTCTGTCCATTAGTTCAATAATATTTAACGTCGGGATTATAACCATCAATTTTCAACGTTTTTTATGCTGTTTTTTTATTTTCACTTTATCCCGAGGTTAAATCGCTAAGCTAAATTTCGCGTTAGCAAATTCCGCCCTGATTTCAGGTCGGAACCAAAATCGCTAAATTCGTAGGTTTCCATTGAATGTTTTGCAAATAATGTATATATAATGAAAGATGAACATAAAAGTCACTGAAAGGTGACCTACCTGTGATAAAATTAATCCAATTACTGTTTTAATCCATATTTAAATTTCTCTTCCGATCACATACAATGTAAAGAAAAGTTGAACCGACCGCCTAGCGGGTTGTGTTGAATGTACGGATTAAAAATGAACGAAATCGACTTTAATATTATTCGTACCACAGATGTTTCGTACCCATATCGGTACATGTCGTAATTTTCGAATTGTTGTGTGAAAAACATAAGTATTTCATCGTAATAAATGTGGGGCGTAGGTTTACACTCACCCCCTAAAAAAGTCCATATCTACTGGGGTGCGGAGCCGCCGCACGCACCCGTACAACATGCAAGTAAAAATAATAAAGAAAGGCCATTTTCTTGTGAGTGTACATTTACGGTAGAAATGCCTACGCACCACTCAGAATTTCACAAACTTTGGGCATGTTTATTTTTTTTGCTGTGTGGGTGTCTGTGTGTGGGCGCGCGTGCCTTCCACCCCCATAAAACTGCCCCCCCCCCCCCCACCACCCAAAAAACAAAGTATTTTGGCAATTTATTTTTAGTGGGGCGTACGTTTATGCCCCCCCCACCCCCATTCGCCTACACTTAAAATAGGCAGGCGACGCCGCACTAAGAATTGACAAAAAAACATTGACCAATTTGTTGACTTTTTTGTTTTGTGTGGGTCGGGGCTGAGGTGAAAGGGTAGGGGGTGGGGGCAGGACGGGGAGAGAAAGGGCATAGAGTGTGGACCAGGATGGGCCGTGATTTGGGTGCAAATAAAATACAAGCCGCAGGCTGGAGTGGGGTGCGGGTGTTGAATGGCAAGGGCGGATCCACTTGGCGTGCAGAGCCGGCGCGCGCCCTCCAGCACCTAAAACCTACGTTTATGACCTAAATAAATACCTACGCCCACTAAGAAATTCCCCTCTCTCTCTCTGTGTCTGTATGTAGATTGGTTGGTGTGGGGTTCAGGTGGAAGGGATGGGGGACAGGGCATGGAGTGTGGTGGACCGGGCCGGGATTTCAGCGATGTATATCACATTAAAAAAGGACATGTTAAAAAGGCTTTTTAGTATTATTTGTACGCTCTATATCCTCTAAAACTGACAGGGGCGTAGCCAGAGCATTTTGGAGGATACGCCCTGGGGGAGGGTTGCGGGAGGGGGTGTCCCCCTCTGGGTGGTGGGAAAATTTTGAAATTTGAGTGCAATTTCGGAGGTTTGTGGCTTCATTTGAGCGACATTTTGGAGGCTTTCGCCTCCATTCATTAAGTGTTTTTTTTTTCAAATTAGTGCCTCACCCCCTACCCCACTTCAATTTTTATTGCTGATTTTAAAAAATAAGCACTTTTATTTTTTCACATTCGATTTTCTAGAGTACGCCCCGGTGTACAGGAGTATGCCTGGCTACGCCCCTGACTGATAATACACATATTACACATAATACATATATATAATTTATATAGCCCAATTAATGCGTTGTTCATTGCAAAATAGGTAGACACACTTATTTATTTTTATAAACACTCGATCTATACTTCTAAATTCTTTCATATACGTAATAAACGCACATCTTTCCTTTTCGTACTAGAAAATAATCATTAAAATCCGTTTCGTCTAAATATTTCTACTATTTTACAAACCCATGTCTTTCAAAACAACATGGCTGCCGCATCAATATATTTGTGAAGACGATTTTTATTTTGAACGACAGTGATGATTACTGGTGAATATCACACACAAGATACAAGTAGAATGCTTTTTTACTGTTTATTTTATCATTTAGCAATAACAAACACCACGAAATACTTCTGGTTTAGATTTCTGAATTTGCTAACGGGAAATATCCCCATTTCCTATTGATTCGGGTATACGGACAAATGCCCCCTCCCCCCCCCCCCCCGGACAAATGCCCCCCTGCTCATTTTTGTATGGGTGGACAAATGCCCCCTCATGTTTTTGCAAAGGTGAATGCCCCCCCCCCCCTGAACTTTTTACAAGGTGGACATTAGCCCCCCTGATATTTTTGCAAGGGTGGACAAATGCCCCCCCCCCGCTCCCCCCGGACAAATGCCCCCCCCCCCCCCCCCCCCCCCCTACTCATTTTTGTAGTAAAACAAGCAGAATTTTCAACATTTTATTAAAGGAAAACAGAAAAACAATATACATATACAGCACAATATAACATGTTATATGTATTTACAGTTACCTTAAAACTAATTAAATCCATACAAAAGCATAATCACATAATTCACAGGTAATTCCCAGTTTGTAAGTATTCAGAGCTATGAAAAAAAAACAAAGTGTGACCAACACAAACAGATTAATTACATGCAAACACTGATAGGAAGTATATGTTTGCAATCAAGTTTTAAAAGTGTGACCTTTAATTTGATAATTAGAGATAATTGATTGAGTCATACATCAATCAACCAAATCAAAAACTCATTATCAAATAAATATTTACATTTTCTGTTGATGTTCTTAAATGTTATACCACATAATATATGACTGTTTACATTTAGACAATTAACAGATAATAACAGAATTCCAATAAGACAACACCATGCTCAATTGGTTATTAAAATTCCTCTTAAATTGACTTAAATTTGAAAGAATTATGAAAATAACATTTTGCAAAAGACATATCTGAGGGGGGTTTCGTACAGGGGGGCTTGTTTTACTAAGAGTTGTCCCTATAACATCAATTCTAAATTACGCATGTGAAGTATGGGGAACACCAAATCAAAACAGTTGGAGAGAATACACTTAAAGTTTTGCAATAAGGTGCTAAATGTGAAACTATCAACCAGCAACGCAGGTGTTTATGGCGAATTGGCTAGATACCCGTTATATATAGATTTTGTAGGATTATACAATATTGGTTTAAACTGTTATATACCAACAATTGTGTTTTAAAACTGCGTATGCCGTTTCACTAAGTGATTGTCTTACAAATAAAATAAACTGGACCGCTAATGTTAAGTCTTTGCTGTATAGTCACGGGTATGGATATGTATGGGAGAATCCAGCGAGTGTAAACCCGAAATACTTTTGCAAAGAATTAAAAGTACGGCTAATAGACAATTTTATTCAGAAATGGAAATCGGATATTGCTGAAAATAATGTTTTACTATTTCATAAAAACGTGAAAGTAAACTTCGTTTATGAAACATATTTAGATATTTCTAAATACCGAAAATATCGAAGTGTCATAACACAACTACGCCTCTCATCACACAGGCTGAGAATTGAGACAGGAAGATATGGACCCAATAGAATCGAGAGAAACGAAAGAAAGTGTCAGTTTTGTACCTCTGGTGATACTAAGTATTGAAGACGAGTATCATTTTGTTTTAATTTGTAATAAATATAATGACTTACGAAAACGATATGTGCAACGTTATTTTAGAAGGAATCCATCTGTTTTCAAATTTATTGAACTTTTGCAATCGCAAGATAGTAAACTAGTAAATAATTTGTCACATTATATATTTAATGCTTTTTAATTAAGAAGTAACACGGTCCAAAATTAAAGAAGGACCGTCCTCTGTGTACTTTTATTTACCTATTTGTGTAAATTGTATATTTGCATTGTTTATTATTTTTCTGACTAGTTATATGCATTGTAAACATGTTGTAGACGAGAAACTGTATAGTTTAAGTCTGAATAAAAGTTTGTTCTGTTCTGTTCTGTTCCTATACAAAAATGAGTAGGGGGGCATTTGTACGGGGGGCATTTGTTCACCCTTGCAAAAATATCAGGGGGGCTAATGTCCACCTTGTAAAAAGTTCAGGGGGGTATTTGTCCACCCTTGCAAAAACATGAGGGGGCATTTGTCCACCTATACAAAAATGAGCAGGGGGGCATTTGTCCGGGGGTGGGGGTGGGGGGGGGGGGGTGGGGGGCATTTGTCCTAGATTCATTGATTCGTGCCACCCTATTGAATTCGTGCTCTTACAATTGACATAATAACACCACTTCTGTACTTTTTCGCGTGTCCAAATTTTATTTCGATTATTGCCAAGGTTTTCTTCCTATCTACAAAAAACACGAAAGCCACCGGAAATGAAGGTAAAACAGGTGAAATACCTGTTGTCAATATACTGCAATTAAATGTTCTAATACAACAAAATCTTACCAGCATGTGCTACTTTTGCTAAAAAAAAATGATAAAAAAAAATAAAAAGGTCAAGTCTATTTCTCACTCGCTTCCATGTTAATAAAATATAACAGCCAAATGCCTGATCCATGATTTACACATTTCCCACTGGGGTTCTCTTTTTGGAACAACCAGTCCGATTTCACGAATTCAATAGGAAGCTTCTGGTCGATTTATATCAGTTGACATGACCTAATTTAAGCCAGCTTTTTCACTTTCTCTTTTGCATTTGAAGGTTATTTGATGATAGTTTATAGTTATTGAAATGTTTATCTAGTTATATATTAAAGTATTTTTTAATACCTTCAACCTATAATGCTCATGCGCAGACCGATCAGTTAAGGGGCACGAATTTACAGGAGAAGGGCATAATCTACACCGATAAAACGTCACACTATTGAATAAGACAAAAAAAAGAAGAAAAAGGTAAAAAATCAAAATTAATATAAATTAAATGTCTCCATGAAAGATTTAAATATTGTGTGACGTTTTATGTTATAGAACTAGATGTCCATGTCATTAATCCGAGCCTTCTCTGACCTTACCAGCCCTTTTTACGATTTTTAGCTCTACTGGCCCTTATGGGATGGTGTGTTGTCTGTCGTCTGTCGTCCGTTAACTTTTCTTTAAACGACTTCTCCTCAGAAACCACTTGGCTAATTTTGACCAAACTTCACATGGATGATCCTTAGATGAATGCTTTTTATATTTGTTAAAATTAGGTCAGCGCTACATCCAAGATGGCTGCCATTACCATATATGGTCGAAACCTTAAAAAATCTTCTTCTCCAGAACCGCTTGACAGATTTCAACAGTTTTTCTTTTAAAATGATTGCCAACGCCTAGACTATCAAGTTTTTTCAAAGAAAGTCCCCGGGGTCAAAAATGTCCGTGCCCCGGGTGTCCAAAGTTTGTATATTGAGGTTTTGCATGTTTTTCATATAGACATATAGGAAAAAACTTTAAAAAATCGTCTTCTCTGAAACCACAAGGCACAGAGCTCTCATGTATTACATGTAGCATCAGCTTATGGTCCTCTACTAAGTTTGTTCAAATGGTGACCCTGGGGTCAAATTTGTCCCCGCCCCGGGGGTCACAGTTTTACATAGACGTATATAGGATTTTTTTTTTAAAATCTTCTCGGAAACTACAACAGCCAGAGGTTTGATATTTTGCATTTACTATAAGCTTATGGTCCTTTACCAAGTTTGTTCAAATGGTGACCCTCGGGTCACATTTGGCCCCGCCCCAAGGGTCACATGTTTTACATAGACATGTATAGGGAAAAACTTAAAAAATCTTCTTCTCTGAAACTGCAAGAGCCAGAGGTTTAATATTTTGCATTTGCTATAAGCTTGTGGTCCTCTTTCAAGTTTGTTCAAATGGTGACCCAGGAGTCACATTTGGCCCCACCCCGGGGGTCACAGTTTTACATAGGCTTGTATAGGGAAAAACTGAAAAAAAATCTTCTTCTCTGGAATCACATGGCACAGAGCTCTCATGTATTACATGTAGCATCAGCTTATGGTCCTCTGCTAAGTTTGTTCAAATGGTGACCCTAGGGTCAAATTTGTCCCCGCCCCGAGGGTCACAGTTTCATGTATTACATGTAGCATCAGCTTATGGTCCTCTACTAAGTTTGTTCAAATGGTGACCCTGGGGTCAAATTTGTCCCTGCCCCGGGGTCACAGTTTTACATAGACTTATATAGGATTTCTTTTTTAAAAATCTTCTTCTCGGAAACTACAAGAGCCAGAGGTTTGATATTTTGCATTTACTATAAGGTTATGGTCCTCTAACAAGTTTGTTCAAATGGTGACCCATGAGTCACATTTGGCCCCACCCCGGGGGTCACAGTTTTACATAGGCTTGTATAGGGAAAAACTGAAAAAAAATCTTCTTCTCTGGAACCACATGGCACAGAGCTCTCATGTATTACATGTAGCATCAGCTTATGGTGCTCTGCTAAGTTTGTTCAAATGGTGACCCTAGGGTCAAATTTGTCCCCGCCCCGAGGGTCACAGTTTTACATAGACTTATATAGGATTTTTTTTTAAAAAAAACTGAAAAAAATCTTCTTCTCTGGAACTGTAAGAGCCAGAGCTTTACTATTTTGCATTTGCTATAAGTTTATGGTCCTTTACCAAGTTTGTTCAAATTGTGACCTTGGTTCACATTTGACCCCGCCCCAAGGGTCACATGTTTTACATAGACATGTATAGGGAAAAACTTAAAAAATCTTCTTCTCTGAAACTGCAAGAGCCAGAGGTTTAATATTTTGCATTTGCTATAAGCTTATGGTCTTCTACCAAGTTTGTTCAAATGGTGACCCATTGGTCACATTAGGCCCCACCCTGGGGGTCACAGTTTTACTTAGGCTTGTAAAGGCAAAAACTGAAAAAAATCTTCTTCTCTGGAACCACATGGCACAGAGTTCTCATGTATTACATGTAGCATCAGCTTATGGTCCTCTACCAAGTTTGTTCAAATGGTGACCCTGGTGTCAAATTTGGACGCGCCCCGTGGGTAACATTTTTTTTAATTTTTAAAAAAAAATAATTTTAATTTGATATTTTTTAATATTCTTTTGGATTTCAATTTTTTTTTTTTTTTTTAATTGTTTCATTTTTTTTTTTTTTTTTTTTAATTTTATTTAATTTTTTTTTTTTGATTGATTTCAAATTTTTTTCATTGTCTTTTTAATTACTTGACACTTACTTTAAAATTTATTGTCGGCGCTACTCATCCTAAATGCCTTGTTGAATTTCGATGAAACTTGGCAGGAAGCATCGGTAAGATATCTAGTTGTGCATATCACGCTTTTGTTCCAGTTCGCTGATTTTTGACGGAGTTATGGCCCTTCGACATTTTTATTTTAAATTTCTTGTCCGCCCTACTCCTTTTAAATGGCTTGTTGGATTTCTACGAAATGTGGCAGGAAGGCTCAGTATGATGTCTAGTTGTGCAGAGCACGGTATATCAATGAAATCTTGGACAATTTCGAAAACCAGCTAGATCTTATTAGTAATAACAGAGTTATGGCCCTTGATTTGTTGAAAAATGCTATATTGTATTTTCCTTTGTTAAATCTATAGGAGTAGAGAGCTATATCTATCTAAATCTATAAGAGCTGTTTTAGCCAGTAGAGCGTCTACAGGCCTTATTTCATCTGGCCAACTATAAAGCCGCAAAAAAAATTATTAAAAAAATGCTTTTAAGGTCAGAGAAGGCTCGGAATACCATGGCATGTGCTCGCACTTTATTTAGTTTTATCTATCTATCTATCTATCTGTTTATACTGCTGTACTCCCCTCACGGGTATATTAAGCAGGAAAAAGTGATTTGTCGGTGAGAATAGTGAGAAAAGCTAAAAGTAGATAGATAAGACTATCTAAGTGAATAAGTGAAATAAAGGAGTGTTAATAGAAGAAATAAAAAGAGTTTAAAACAACAACTTTCGGATCTCAATGGTGATTCAACTGGCTGACTGACTGCCTAAACAGACAGCAATACTATGAGGAAACAAATTCCATAGTGTGACTGTGTGGGGAAAAAAAGAAAATTTGTAGAAGTTTGCATTTGTATGAATTTGTATGAGAGAATTTGGGTGCATGTGTCTGGTCATTCTGATAGGGTGTTGGAGATATGGAGGCACTGGAATTTCAACCTGGTGATGGAATACTTTATAAAACATTAACAATTTTGAGTCAGTTCTTCTGTCTTTTAGTGTTCTCCAGCCAAGATTTGTTTGCATATCTGTTACACTGTGATATGGTGAATAGTTGTTTTTTACCCATCTGACTGCACGGCATTGTATAATTTCTACTTTATTTATGTTAGTGAGAGTGTATGGTGACCAGACTGTGGATGCGTATTCCAGTTGTGGCCTAACGAGAGTGGTATATGCAAGTTCGCGTACTTTTTCGTGTTTTGTGGGCATGTTTCTTTTTAGGAAGCCTAAAGTTCTGTTTGCTGTTGTTGTGATGCGATTAGTATGTGTGTTCCAGGATAAATCATGAGATATGTCCACGCCTAGATATTTTGCATCCGACAGCGCTTCTAGTGTTTGACCATGAAGTTTATATTGGTGTTTTAGGGAGTTTTTATTTCTGGTTATATCTATCCATCCATCCATCCATCCATCCATCCATCCATCCATCTATCTATCTATCTATCTATCTATACTGCAACATTTTAGATGAAGAAGAGGTGAATCTCTACGTTTGACGGGAATCACCATATTGTTTACCTCAGTATGACACAGAATACATTATTATATCAGGACTCCCTGATAAAACAAATAAATATGTACCGCATGTTCGGAACTTGCCAGCAGTCGCCATTTTGTTTATCTTATAATTGAAGAGGTCGCTAATGCAGAGTTGTCGTTTCTTGAAAATAGTTCAATATGGCGTCGAGTACTCTCCGAGTCGGATTCCCGAGTGACGAGGCAATCGAAATGCATTGGTGCACATTGGACATTGACGCTCTTTTGAGGGGCGCAACGGGGTTACAATAATGTAAAGAGATTCACAATTTGGTATTCACCCTTTTGCCATTATCAAATCTCGCTCTCGTTTTTCGCGAGATTTCGAGTTCGGGGTGTCTCAACAATAATAGTGAATATAAAGTGTTTATTTGTTTTAGACAAACTTTAGAATGTATCATGCAAAAATATCGTGCGAGTGTTGTTTCTGGTTGTGTTAGTAATATAAGCTGTCAGACTAGTCTATTGACCTTTTCTGGGGGGAAATGGCTTTTTTATTGCCATTATAATGATACCTTGAAACTGAAAGTAGGTAGATGTATCATACTTCTCGCGTTTCGTAAATTATTTAAAGTAATTAACTTTACTCATTGCACTTAAATAAGTAAGTCCCTGCATTTAAATCACATTTAACAAGTTATTTATATATATAACCTTCTTGTAAACAGGAACGGTTCATATTAATATTTTTTTACCAGTAGTTTGAGAGTCCAATGCTGTACATGCTGAGTTTTAAATTCACCACTAAAACATGATAAACAATTTTGATTTATTTCTAAGGTTTATAGTCCCTCTACCATACCCCGGGAAGAATCCCCCGTTGACTCGGCATTATGTTTGAACTAAAAAGATTTTGATTTTGAATTTTGAATTGAATGTCTCCGCCTCAGAGTCGACCAAAGTGTCTGAATTGTCTGCCAAATATATAATCACAGCACTGGCGGTTAATTCAACCTAATTTCGCGCGCTATGATTATTGGTGTGTTTGGTGATTTTTTAAGCTATTTTTTAACTGTGTGTTTGGGTCCGCAACTGCATTATTTGTTATCTATGGTTTGGCCCGAGATGACGGGATGATGTGGGATACGCATACTGCCCTGCTTTTTGCCTGGCATGGTACCGTATTTATGTTAATACCAAGAGGCCATAGCCCTCTTTTATGGGGCCACGGACCCTGGTTTGGGGTTTTGGGGCAGTGATGGGGATACGCATACTGACAAGTTCCGTATATATTTTTAATGGTCAGGGTTGTGGGTTTATTGGGCAGCTCGCTTTTTACGTAACTGTGGCTTAATGGGCTTCAGGGGTCAGCAGTTGCATACCAAGGGTGTGTATTGGTGTATTTTGAGTTTTATGCCTTGGGGCACGAGGCTTGGTTAGTGTCTGGACGTGGTCAGTTTGGATCGACTTGGGGGAGGTTTGGAGCTTCACCGATGGGAGCTTCCCTGGGTGTTGTCGTTTTGTAGGTTGAATCTCGAATGCGTTGATGGTTAGATGATTCTTGAAGGTGCCCAGGTGCACGTGTGCCACCCACTTTAGGTATGTGACACTTTGTGCCCCTGGGCCGTTGACCGCGCTAACGTAGATATGTTGGCGTTGCAGGTCCGGCCTCCCTCTTCAAGACATCAAAGACATCTAGGCTCATTATACTGACATATTAGTGAGATTCTAACCCATTATTGATTGATCATACCTTTTGCTGGTTTATATAGACATAAAACGGCCTCATTTTTAGATTATTATTTACATTATGGATTTGGGCAATTAGCCTTTATTGGTAAATATGCATTTATATAATAGTTTAATTATCATGGTTTTATTTACAGAAATATGGTTTGGTCAATCTCTTATAGGTGTAGATGGTACTTGTTGGTTAGGGTATTGTTTACGTACCTCTTTGTCTGCCATCTCGTGATTATAAGAGATTTGTTCCTTTACATATAGTATTTACATACACATATAATTAAATAATTCTGGTTGACTACTATATTACATTATCTTCTAGCTTTGACATGTCTTACTGGCTTTCTAGTTTGTCAGGTTGGTATTTATATATGATGGTGTATTTTCTTATTTACACATATTTACACTTATTACTGCATATGCTTATCAGTATCTGTGCCGGTGCTTATATTAATATATTATATCTATCCAGACGGGGTTTGTTCTATTATAAATGTTAAGCTAGTATGTGAGCCCGTACTCAAACTTGCTGACACGGACCCCAAAGACGCCACTCAGACTGCAGGACCACGGGTGGGCTTATCGCGGCGCCGCCTGAGCTTTGTTCAAAGAAGATCACTTGTGCCCCTCCGTTATCACTGTACCACAGAAACTATCCATGTGCGGATGGAGCCCAGTATCAGAATCAACCAATGTTTTGCTACCTGCTATGTTTTTATTAATTGAACGCTATGACCAATCCCCATCTGGTTGCCTATGCTTAATCTTTTGCTTGTACGTAATGTTCTGCATATCAGTTACGAGAGTGGGGGAGCACCACTCTCAGGGGTTAACCGACCTGTAGCTCATACTAATTATCATTATTTATATAATCATGATTGCATGTCTACTGGTACTTATTATATATATATATATATATATAAATATATATCTTCTTACTTATTTACACTCTAAAACATAGTATATACATTCTGTTATAATTATTGTTGTTTCCAAATATTCCACTGTAATACTCTGTTTCCGGGACTTTTAAAACAACCCACAGTGTTGTCACGCCATCATATCGTTTTAAGTCTTACTCGAGCCTTGACTTGAGTTCACTTGCACGCCCCACTGGCTGCAGCGAGCTTCAACGCCAAAAACAAATAATGAACAGTTGCTTATATTGAGTTTATGGCAGGTTGCTTATTGTAGTCAAAAGAAATAAGGGTTTCTCCAATAGTAATAATGCGGTACCCCGTGGCCAATTGGCTGTCCAAAGCAGTATGTTTGTTTAGATCGAAAAGGCCATAAATCACACACTGGCTACCCGTGGTGTGTTGACATCATATATATACAGTATACATCGCGTAATATTTTATGCATACATGTATTATGTATAACGTTGGAAAGCTGTTTGTAGTTGTGTTATTAATATGAGCTGTCAGATTATTGAATTTGCCGATGTTAAATGTGGTGTTTATGTGTAATTATGACCGAAAGTAGGTAGCCTATACGTTACCTAAGATACTGTCGATGTTCCTCACGTTACTCGAAGATAATACTTATTGTGTTTCTTAAATTGATTAAAGGTTCGTTTATCTGCAAGACAGATGTAAAATGTGACATGAAATAAATAATTTCGAATTAAATTTAAATAACAAACAAGCATGTAACAGACATTAAATTTAAATAACAAAACAAGCATGTAACAGACTTAGGTGTTTTTTTTTTTATGAATCCGACTGAACGTAAATCTATTTGTAATGTGTTAAGTTTCATAAATGCATACTATAAATAAAATTGAAAATTAAAACAGATAGCTGAAGTTATTTGTTTACCCTCGCCGTATGGCACAAATTAAAATATGACACAAATTATAGTACATATCTGATCTCAACACATACCACGTATAGCCAGTGTTTGTGATTTATGACCTCTTTGATCTGAACAAACATCATGCTGTTCACAGATAGGTTGTTTATTGCAATCAAAAGATAAAGGGTTTCTCTAATCGAATAATGCGATACCTCGTTGCCCCGTTGCTAATTGGGGTATCGCATTATTACGATTAGAGAAACCCTTTTATCTTTTGATGATTGCAATAAACAATCTATCTATAGCTGTATGGTACACGTTTCCGTCACAATTGACGATTACAAACGCGGGTTTGGTTTATCAAATATACTTAGCAATGAATTAAAGTGAGAAGAAAAAATGAGCAAATATGGATAGAGAAAGGTAGATAGGAAGATATTTTTAGTCGCTAATTGCGTGATAGGCCTTCATCATCAGTCCTGTCTGGCTACCGTTAGCGGCCCCTGGGAATTCACACCAACCAGCATAGCACTGAGAATCACTAGAAACCTAACAAAACAATCAACTGGGACAGGGTTTAGAATGAAAGTTTGGAAAGCCTCTGTTTGTAAGATACCAAATCAGGAGCCTCAGCCGCAGTAGCTGGTAGACTATTCCAACGACAAAACTGTTCTTGGGAAAAAACTAAATCTGAGATAGTCGCTGGAAGAAGATAACTGTCTAAATTTCAAAGAGTGATTGGACTTGGTGCGAGATGATGCAGGTGTCAGGAACTATCCACTAGCCCGTGTATAATCTTTAAAGAGCATGGTGAGTTGGCTCTTAGTACGTCCTTGACTCCAGGGTCTCCCATTCTAGGTGCTCCAACATGGAGATGTGACAACTGACACAGACCTAATAACTTATTAATAAGTATGGTCTGTAGCAGTACTGCTAGTGTATCCTGTAGCAGTAAGTGATCATGACCCGTGCTGCCGCGAACCATCTCTCTACCTTCTTGGTGTGCTCTTGGGTGTGAGGGCTCCAAATAATAGACCAGTACTCTAGGGTGGAGTCTTATTAGTGAGAAGTATGCCGAGGACTTTTGTTTGTTCGTTGGAAATCCTCAGGTTATTTCTCAAGAATCCTAGTGTACTGTATCGCCTTCTTGACTTGCTTTGTCGATATGGAGGCTTTTTGTAGTTCCAACCCCGAGGTACTTTGCCGAATCCGTGGTCCCTAGGACATGGCCCCTTCAGTGTGTAGTTAGAGGCTACCGGTGATCTTGATCTAGAAACCTGTAATAAAACCCAACATAAGCGACTGTTCAATTAATTGGTTTTTAGCATGGCTATATATCTTTGTAGGTCCTATAATTTATGAAATCTTATCATAGGAATATAAAAATATATTGCAGAGTTCTGTTAATTATTTTATATATGCCGTAACAAATTATCAACAGTAAATGACTTTTTGCGATACATATTCGCTTGTGGAATATACTTTTATGAACATTATCAGAGGAGGGAGTAAGTATATACTATACACCCTGACTTTATTTAAATGAGAATTTATTAACTCTGAAACTACTGATGCTATAATTATCCTATTATTTTTTAGTTTATAACCGGTAAGACAAGATTAATATGAACCGTTCCTGTTCTACAAGAAAGTTATACTTGTATATATGACTTGGTAAATATATGATAAAATGCAGAGACGTATTTAAGTGTAAAGTTAATTACTTTAAATAATTTATTAAACACGAGGATTATGATCTTTGAGTAACGCACAACCTACTATCGGTTTCAAGGTATCATTATAATAGGCAATAAAAAAGCCATTTTACACAAGAAAAGGAGTCAATATTCTCGACAGCTTATATTACTAACACAAAATAGAAACTAGCACTCGCACGATATTTTTTGCATGATACGTTCTAAAATGTGTCTAAAACAAATAAACACTAGTATGCTCACTATTCAGAGTTAGTGTTGAGACACCCACGAACTCGAAATCTCGCGAAAAAACGAGAGCGAGATTTGATAATGGCAAGCTCGAGAAATATTCCTTATAAAATACATTCGTTTTATTTCAACTTTTATAAAAAGTAAATACAATTTAAATTTATACTTTATGTATTTGTTAATGTTTTATACATATGTATAAGTTTGAGGCTATACAAGTTTAACTACGAAATTAAATATTGCCTAGTCCTTCGGATGAGACTTTAAACCTAGGTCTGCTCGCTAAAATGCTAAGTTGCAATACAGCGAGGATAATAATAAACGCTTTATACACACACTAAAAATTTGACAGTTAGGAATAAATAGTTTTGTTTCCAGAAAGTATGGAAAATAAATACATTATATTATCATTTTTGATATATCTGCATAGAGTAATTATTTAATGTATTTACATGCCAAATTTTATTGGTTTAAAAATGCTTTATAATATTATTTAGAAATTTGTGATTAAACCATTTGGCAATTAAAATGAATCAGAAAATTTACTCTGGGGGCCATTTTTTGGGGTTTTAATACTCAACCTTGGCCTTTAAACTTTATTTATTTTACAGGATTAATTAGGTGATTCCCCTGTTTGCCCTAGACTGGTCACCCTCTCGTCCTTGACACATCACGTTTTTAACAATCTCCACGCAGAGTTATCGTTCCTTGCACTCACATATATCTCTGCTAACTTACTAAATTACAAGATTTTGGTAAAACCTGTTAAATTGGATATAGTTTTGCCTGAAACTTATTTTTATTTCTTGTGTAAATATAATTTTCAGAATATCTGCAAATTAGATGTTGCAATATTTTGAAATAATGCATGTAAACAATTTAGTTTTTAATCGGGACTATTTTACTACAAAAAATATTCGTACTTAGGTCTCCTGAAATCTGAAACGCATATGTAAAACATTTCAAACCAAAGCTCGATAGCAGACAATTACTAAAAAAAAATTAACTCATAGAAACTAAAAATTGAAATTATTTAATATAATATATATACTCTTTAATTCCTCTTTTACAGAGATTACAAATACACTTATTAACAATTAGGTACATATGGAATACAGTACTGTAGTAATTGCATGTCAATATGAATGAGAACAAAATATTAGTAAATAAAAACGAATGCAAAAGAGGTGAACAGTTTCTAACAGTGATTCATACTTGTAGAAATTGTTTGCAATCTTTTGGAACACTGTCTTGAAATGTGTATCCACGACGTTCAATTCATGTATGATTTATATATTATACATAAAAACAAAAGAAAAACATAAAAAATGTATGATTACATACTTGTAGAAATTGCGTCAACCGTTTGAAACAACCTTTACTTTGACGTGAAAGGTGAGTCCACGACGTTCAATTAGTGTATGATTTAATTATCAAATAGTATACGTTATGTCTTTAGCCGAAAGGACCGAAAAATATATCGAAATGTTTAGCGAAAACTCGCTAAAGACTGTATTTCAATGATCAGTTATACATACTATGTAGCTATCTTATATACAACCGCGATTTTTTTTACTGTTGATATTATTGTTGTTAGGGTCTCTCTGATA
>JAWPHD010008304.1:0-116896 GCA_037043455.1 Cyrtodaria siliqua | reverse complement strand
AGGGATGCATCATCAGCCAAAAAACTGTGTACTTGGAGGTGCGCTCTATATTTTTAGGATCAAAATCTTGCCCAGAAAGGTCCAAAATCTACAAAATATAACAAAATTACCAAAAATGTCATTTTTTGACACCCTGTTAATTCTTCAAGATAAATAAAATAAATAAAAAAAATATGTTTTGAAGATAGAATATGATCAATTTACTTCAAAATGCACAACAGATTATACGTAAATATTAGTTTTTTTCATTTTGAATATATTGGGGGCCAAAATACCCACTTGTCATAACTTGTCCTTTGCAATACAATAATCGCTCCCTTTAAAGCTAAAGGAAGCCATCACACTATCTAGTTGTAGATGCACTACTTGTTGCGTCAAATTTTATTTAACTATTAAAACATGGGTACCCCGGGGACAGGATCGTTTTTCACTTAATTAGTCTATGGTGTAGCAATTGTTTGTAGAAGCCCATCCAATGAGCCTTTGGCTAAGGCGAGCTAATACAAATTCTAATTAATCTAAAATATTAATGTGCTTCCTTAACTTCATCACATATCAATGAATCTACTGTTTAGCTAAATATTTAATGATTAACAGTTTGCTTTCATAACATAACAACAGGAAAAGTAAATTAAAAATATTGTAACATGTGGTGGCATTAGTGCATTATAAATGTGTTCGGGTTGTTTCCTTCTCCATTTCAGTCAGGTTTTTTACCTGTATTTACTTGTAACAACCTCTTGTGTGTTTTCACAGCATGAATGCAACTGCATTTAAAATAATTTAATCATTTATAAAAGGATATTTTTTTCTGATAAATGAATAACAATGAATTTATATAATGTATTAACATGTTTGTAAGAACTGTTTACTACCTTTCTCACGTCTTGTTTTTTTGAAGTTTAGGTCTAGTCCAGAGCTTTTCCTAGGTATTTTGGGAAAAAGGCCCAAGATCAAATTGACAAATTGCCAAAATTATGAAATTAGTACATTAGGCAAAAAAAAAAAATAGGCGTGTTTCCTATTGCATGCTCTAAAAAAATAGGGTAGGTCGGTAGGCTTTTTTTTTCCTTTTTTTTTTTGGAGCAAGATTTATCTCATAAACCCCACACAAGTTGATGATACAACTGAAAGTTTCTCTGTGATGTCAGTTTACATTATACAGCTCAGTGCCTGTGATAAATCTAAAGCTCAGGCAAACTACTGTATCTTGTTCTTATTTATATGTTGTAAACAACTGTTTTGCTTTATTCCAAGAAATAACACAGTATTTCAAGGATATTAACCTTAGGAAAATAACTGTTGTTGACAATACATGAATCATTGATATATTGTGATAAATCATTGTCAGAACAAAAAAAATAATCTTTTATTTTAATTTTTTATTTTTAAAAAAAAAAGATTCATAAAAGGTTCCCTTAAAATTGGGTCGGTCTGGCCACCGGAAACACAGGTATTTTTTTTTTGGCTTATGAACAACTGTCATTTAAATAGTGATTTGAACCTGTTAGAGTGTGTAACTGAAATGAGTGACTGTGAGGTCATTAAAAACATAAAATTCATCCTTGAAAGAATGTGGAGAAGGCACAAACTGAAGGTTAAACTGTTATTCTATTTCTTACAGCTCAGTGCCTGTGATAAATCTAAAGCTCAAGGCAAACTACTGTATCTTGTTCTTATTTATATGTAGTAAACAATTGTTTTGCATTTATTCCAAGTTAGTGTTTGCCCTACTTTTTCCTCCAATCAGACGGTGAGGAAATTTTAAAAAAATGGCGAACTTATTCATGTAAATTTCTTACGATCACCAATTTTAACCATTTAATCATTAAGTAATCGCTTACTAAATGGCACGCGCTTGTTTTGGCGCGAACGTGTTAAGACGCGTGGTTTCGTAGAAGCGCGGGGAAAAGTAGGGCAAACACTAAGTCAGTTTGAGGCTAAGAAGTGAAATTTTAACAATTAAGAAACCCTAAGGGAAGGAGCGCCGGGGTTTCTTAATTGTTAAAATTTCACTTCATAGCCTCTAACTAACACAAATAACACAGTATTTCAAGGACATTAACCTTTAGGAAATAACATGTTGACAATACATGAATCATTGTACAGCAACAGGTAAATAATTAATCCTCCTACTGTGATAATAATAACTGGCAAGAAAACAAGATAATCTATTTTTAAATATCGGGGTTTTCTGTTCATCTTCACTTGTTTATGTACTGCCTACACATTAGTGATATTGAATTTTTAGTAATATTGAGGAATGATTTTAAATGGGTACTTCAGCCTTTTTGTGGGATTTAGGGGTCTGACTTGAAATTGACAAATAATGAGTGTCTATTCTATAGGACCCGGTCCAGGGCTTTTTTTCCTTCATAAACTATTAGACCCCTTCCCCCCACAAAAACAAACTACTTGCTTAACATTATTTCCCCCTCTAACTTTCTCAACATTGTTATGTTTGGGATACATTTTATAGAAGACAGTTTATCCAAAATGTACCTCTTTTGCATATTTGCACACCCAAATCTTCAATTTCTGCCTATTAATACACTGTTCCCCCTATATCCCAAAATCACACGTTTTCCCCCTTATCTCGAATGTCACGTTTTCCCCCCTATTGAAGGGCCTGGGCCTCTTCCCATATTTTCCGAAAAAAAAGCCCTTGACCCAAACATGATGAATGAGGCTATCAATAACTCCTTATTTTACAAGGAAGTTATTCTGTGCTATCCTAGGTTCAGCACTGGGGTTAATTTTTAAGCATTTTATGCATTCAATCCAAAAATCTATGGTGAATTCAAATATGGAACAACACAGTGCTACACCACAACTATGTTGACTGAATGACATTTTCATCATGAACTGATTTTAAATTCTTCTAGATCAAGGCCACATTCCAATGTTTTTTCCAAATTCAAATCTGAAACTAGAAGGGTGTTCAACCCTGCCATGTGCTTATTTCAGCAAGGACAATCTAACAATTATGTTTGAAGACAAAGGGTGTAATCCTTCACGAATATGGAGTTAATATTTTGAATTGTTAAAGTTTGTGAAAAGGGCATAAATCTGCATTGGATAATTGAATGTATAAGTTCATGACCATAGATCAATATTTTTCCAAGTTATGAGCTAGGTGAGGTTGCAGATTAAAGTTTTATGAAAAGGGACATAACTCAGCAGTAATGAAATTCAGAGTTATTGTACATGTCAATGGCATTGAAAAAAGAAGTGTACAAAGTTTTATGACCATATGTCTATATTTGCAAGTTATGAGCCAGGTTATGACAAAGTGCATAACTTTGACAAAATGAAAGTCCCGAGTTATTTGTTATGGGTAACAACATTCCTTTGGGAAAGATGAATATGTGTGTGAAGTTTCATGAACATAGAAAAAAACTTTTTTTTAGTTAAGGCCAGTTAGAAATATGTGTGTGAAGTTTTATGAACACAGGTCGAATAATTTTCCCGTTATATCAAGGTTAGGTTACAGGTTAAAGTGTGACAGACGGACGCACAACAATGGACAAAGTGATCCGTAAGTGCCTGCCTAGCATTTAAAGTGCCTGCCATGCTATGCAGGCGACACAATACAATATCCCAAATCCAGAAGGTAGACAATATTCACTTTAATAACTATTTTAGAATATTGTTTCTGAACAAAGCAATTTAGAAAATGTTCACTTTAATCAATCTAATAATATTTTTGAAGGCAACATACTGATTGAATTGAGAACAGATGCCTGTAAACTTCATAAAACAGAACCAGACACACAGTGTCATAATTAACCTTTCAATTCCTTTTTAACCAACAGGAGTATCCCTATTAAACAGCGGAACATATTTTTTTTTGCGTATTTGCAAATTCTGCAACGGATGCTGGGTCTTTGGGTGTGTTTGTGGTGGTGGTGGTGGTGGTGGTGTGGGGGGGGGGGGGGGGGGGGGGGGGGGGGGGGGGATTATCAAAATGCCATGAAAAATAAAGGAGATAATTATGACCTATTGAAAATTTGCAAAGAAACATAAATGGAGGTGGCCATCTTTGAACGATGACATCATCGTGCCTTTTTACCATATATGGCATACTGATTAAATGTCTTTTACCCAGGTGCCCGCCCGTGCACGAAAATTGCCCAGAGGAGCACCTGGGGTCTTCCTCCACCAGTGGAAGCTGGAAAGTCGCCATATGACCTTTAGCTGTTGGTGCGACTATAAAAGCCAATTCAATTCAATTGCTTTAAAATGTATTTTGTCAATATGCCAGTCCTTTTAAATAAATCCTGTTTGAAAATAGTGCATAAACTCCTTTCATTAAGTAGCAATACTGATAGGTGTTTCACCTTAGCAATTGTTTCTGTTACAATTACTGTCTATGTAGTGATTTCACCACTAAGCTGATAAAAACAATCAATGTCAGAAATGTGATATTATTAAATTTGTATGTTAATTGAACCTGGAATGGAATCATGGAATGAGATTGTTTTACAGCATCCACATCAAAATTAGTAATGGCATTTGGGATCAGAAAATCTGACCCTCTTGTTTTTGTTTTTGTTTTTTTGTTTTTATTATCAACATGACAGCTTTAGATATGAAAATTTAAACAATGCTATTGTTGGACATGTGTTTACTTTATCAAATGGATATGTCAATCAAAAATTACCAATAAAACTAGAATAAGCATTTGTCATAAATACAGGCAGGTGAACTAATATTGCTATGTTGTTGTCAATATAATTTATGTTTACGTGTCATGTTCGTGTATCAGTGTTTGTGTACGAGACCGCGTGTGCGTGTGCATGGGTGTGTGTGCTTGTGTCTGTCTGTCTGTCTGAGCGTATGCACATGCATGTTTGTGTGATAGACATTATACAGTATGCCACGGGTGTATGTCTGCCCGTCTGTATGTCCACCTTTTACACAAAATTGGGTGGAGGCTGCTGACGTAACTGGTCTAAGCTAATAATACACTGTCACATCAAATGTTAGAGGTTCAGAGGTTCTATGAGTGAGATTTGTCCTTGATAGAATTGTATTTAGGAAATGTCAGATTTATTAGTGTTGTTCCCATGCTTTGCTGATAATAAGATTATCAGCTGTATGGTAAAATAAACATATTTCACATGTTTCCGTTCTTCCAGATTCATTCTGTTTTATCCTATAACAGGAAATGAAACTTTGGAATGGAATGTGATTGGAATCAAAATCTCATTCCATTCCAGTTCCATTCCAGGTTTTAGACTATGCCATTCCATGGAACACTTGTGTTGAATTCGGTGTGCTTATTTAAGCAAGTACAATCTAACTATGAAGTTTGAAGACAAGTTATGAGCTTAGTCAGATTGCAGGTTAAAGTTTTAAGAAAGGAATTGAATTGAATTGAATGTTGTTTAACGGCTCATCAACACAGTATAGGTTATTTAGAGCCGCCCCAGAGAGAGGGGAAGGATACATAGGAATCCGGGAACCTGCCCTACTCTTATTATCGAATAGATTTTTATGGTTCTTTAACGTGCTAGGAGGATAGACCGATACACGGGACCGCCCGGTTTACGTCCCCATCCGACGGACGAGGCTAAGGAAAAGTGTCTTGCCCAAGAACACACCGACGGAACTCAGTGGCACCACGGAGGATTGAACCCGGGGCCTCCGGTTACAAATCCGCCGCGCTACCGACTGCGCCACGCCAGCCCTCTTTAAGAAAGGAGGCGTAACTCTGATAAAATGAAAGTCAGAGTTATTGGACATGTGTAACAAAATTCCTCGGGTTAAGATGAAGATGTATGTGAAGTCTCATGAACATAGGTCAAATACTTTTCAAGTTATGGCCAAGGTTAGGTTGCAGGTTAAAGTGTGACGGCAGACGGACGCCGGCAGACGGCAAAGTGATTCCTAAGTGTCTTCCATGCTACGTGACACAAAAAAAGATTGAGGAAAAAAAAAAAATTAAGCTAAACATTAATCACTTAAATAAACAAGAAGATTACTTTACATTTCATACAGACACCAGCTTGAAATGCTTTGGCTTAAATGCAAGAACGGCAAATTGCGGGTAATTTGGTGTAAGCATCTTTATATTTCCCTCCAAACAACAGGTGATGTGTGTTAGCATACATAATTAACGAACATTGACTCAATAATTCTTTCTGCCTACGAGTGTTACATGTAAAACAATAGCGATCACAGCACTTCCATTGTAACATGATTTGTGAGGATTCTGCACTGGGAAGAACACCAGAGTGTGAGGAGAACCCCAGAGTGTTGAGACAATTACGCCATGGTAGTATTGCAGTACAGGATATACACGTCAGACTTATTTTGTCTGACAGATTAATCAAGTAATTATATACCAGGTTCTTAATCAACAATGCTCAACACAACTGCATCACAATTCCTTGGAAAGAAAGGTTTTATCATGTTGGGTACAATCCATTACTAATAGTTACTGAGGGATGGTCTGACTGACAACAAATCAAGTTTATAATAATTATAATGTAAAATCATTCTGTTCAACATTGTAATCCTTAAATGATTGTTGTTTTGAAGACATTCAGTTTCAAACCAATGACACTGAGATAGTAATTGAATGTTGTTTAACGGCTCATCAACACAGTCTAGGTTATTTAGAGCGGCCCCAGAGAGACGGGAAGGATACATAGGAATCCGGGAACCGTGCCCTACTCTTATTATCGAATAGATTCCTATGGTTCTTTAACGTGCTCGGAAGGATAGACCGATACACGGGACTGCCCGGCTTACGTCTCCATCCGACGGACGAGGCTAAGGGAAAGTGGACACTCAGTGGCACCACGGAGGATCATTGAATTGAACTGAAGTGGTCTCCGGTTAAAAATCCGCCGTGCTACCGACTGTGCCACGCCAGCCCTCGGGAGGGAAGTACTTAAAGTCTAATACTGTTTCCAGTACACCAAGGTCAGAGGCATTTAAAAGAGTTTCGTACTCAATACTTGTCTTGTCACTTTTTTTCTTCTTTTTTTTTCTCTTTCAATTGCGATTTTTTGTCTCAAAACACTTAATTAATACACATATGGGGCCGAACAAAATAATATGTGTGGTTCAGGTAACACTGGAAAAAATCATAAGAGTAGGTAGGTAGCTTTTCTTTTTTTTCCTTCTCAATAATAAATTCAATTCTGATAATGAATTTAATATGTTAAATTTAAATTACTATACCTTGAGTTCGATTTTTTTTAATTATTAACAAACATTTTTTTATTTTTTTTTAATTATTATTATTTTTTTTTTTTTTTTAAGTTTTTGCATTAAACCTTTTAGGGTCGGCCCCTTAAAATAGGGTCTGTCGGGTTACCTGAACCACACAAAAAAAATTATGTGGCCTTGTCATTCAATTATGTATACCCTTGCATAGCTGCCCTTGTGCCATGAAGATGAGATCAGTTTTTCCTCTCTTGGGTACACATGTTTACCATTGTTTCATCATGCCTGTTCCAATACCCTAGCCATGATCAAGTACTTGTTTGACTATTGTGCAGGATTGGGGAAAATATGACATGTAGCTGTCACAACCTATAACTCCTTCAATCAAAACATTAACCTACAGGATCAGTGAGCTCTGTTTAATAGTAGTATCTTTACTTTACTTCTTTCTTTGCCAAAAGAAATAATTTTGTGTTTGTCTGAAAGGTATTTAACGTCACTTTTCAAAACATTTAGGCTATGTTTGACAGTTGCTTTTTAGTGGTGTAGGCAGGCCGCTCACTCATTCCTGGGTAGAACCAGTACTGTATACCTCCCACCATCTGTAAAGATTTTACACTTTCTGACGGGTCGAGCTCCCGGTGGGATTCGAACCTACAGCACAATGGTGAGAAGTTTTAGTGTCTTTACCCTCTCGACCACGAATGTCCCAGATTACGCCCATTACTGCATGCTACTAGAACCTACCTCTCATTCCACTGGCCTCCTCCATGAAAGTATTTCTAACGGGTTGTGGCCCACTGTTGTCATCCACATGACTGTCACTCCCACTGCCCGACGATGCCGTACTACTCTGGGGCGACAACGGGGCGTGGTCAGACAACACGGACCCAGGTCTCCCGGGACCCTGCACCAAGTGGGCGTCATTCGACTTGAGCCAATCTGAGACAGACGAACTAGTGATTACCAACGAAGTCGGGGGAGCAAATGAGTGCATACGTCGTAGTGGTGCATGGCGAGGTGATGGCTGCGGAGGTGGAGGTGGTTGACTAACAGCTGAAAAACACAGAAAGAAAAAAGATTAATACATAAATACATATATGGAATATATGAAAACCACGCTGCAGAAAAGTCAGGGCCTTTTTAACAGTTTTGGGGCAGTGGCCTTAAAATTTGGCCCAAATTGGGGAAAAACTCCATGAATGGGGAATGAAATTTCCAGAGGTAAGTTTAGGAAAAGGGGAAAACTGCCTAATTTTAAACGAAATTTGGGTGGGAAAGGGGCCTTATACAGGCCTCTGCAAAGAAGGGTAAAAAGGCTCTGGTAGTGTTAATTGTCGCTGTAAAATTCTTAGTCTATTTTGCACCATTAGGCATTTTAGACCTACCCATATAATAATGGGGGTTTCATGGCAGCATGTAGTCAAATGTATTACACTTTTAATGCGACACATGTCAAGCTCGATTTTCTTTAAAAACTCTCGGTGTCTTGTTAGTTTTTCTACATAACTTGCATTTGTTCAATCATTAATATTAATTATAAGAGCAGTATCAAGCAAATCGTTTTTGCACTGATGATTTAATTTCACCAATGATATATTTTAAAAACCTATGGTAAAATAAGAAAAAATTAAAACACAAAACTTTTTATTTAATTATATATATATGCAAGTAAGTTTAAAGTCAAAATGGTACAGGATATATAAATCTAGATGCTAATTTCAGTGCTTGAAAAACACTTCAATATTACTGTCAGTCCCTTTAAAGTCTTAATGTTCCATTCAGAAATTCAGTTCCCTATATTAATGTGTATGTATAAAATGGTATTAAGTTATCAAATTGGTTTACAAATGTACCTCTAACCTGCTGTGTGTATTTTATTATTAGACATTCATCAAACAAATCTTATTTATCCATCTGGAAGCTTGGTTAGTATACAAATCTATTGAAAAAACATATTTCGGTGATGAAGTGTTTCAATAATTGTTATGCTTTGTTGAAGGTTGTTTCGCCCACAAAGTAGATTTCAGTTCAGTGCTTATAAAAATATTCAATTATTCAACCTTGTACAATATTTTCCTCTATTTCAGAAAAAAATAAATATATATATTATTACTTTTATTTATTGTGAAGATACAGGGAATATTTATAAAGTGAATATAAATACAGTAGACCAATTTTATCTCCGCCCTTCTGCGACTACAAAGTTTTCATAATGTAAAGTGTTAGCGGAAAAAAATCCTTGCTACCTTAGTCGCCGCATTCAGAAAGTACTTTTTTGGCCTAACATGTGAGAAATGCTAAGTTTTAAATGATGTGTAACTCTCCCTTATTTAGAACAAGTCATTAAAGAACTGCTTTTTGTGTGACTCAGTCCGAACAAAGTAATTGTTCCAGCATCCACCAGACTCATTAAGTGTCTGCTTATGGTAGACAATCAATAGTATTATACCACCAAGTGGACGATCTGTTCCCTGGATATTATAAAAGTAATTTTTTTTGTAGTTTTTATGGCCTTTTATTGAGCTATAAAATTGATAACAAAGATACGTATTAAATCACTGTTGTTTTTCTCCTTAACCCCCTTCATATATATAATGGACTGTTATTAATTTGAATTAAGACCATTCCATTTATGTGACAAAGGGGTGTTTTGGGGAAAATGACTGATCAGCAGCCAGAGTTACTCGCAGGCTGATCTGGGTTTACAATGTACGCAAAGGCTATTTAATATAGTCATGCTTAGCGGGTTAAGGTTTAATTTACCTGGGATAAATTAAATCATTGATGACTCTCAATGCTAAAAATATGTTTATTTCTCCCATTTAAAATGTAAAGATGGTAAAAATTCTCAAAAGAAAGATGAAGAATAATTTGACCGACTGCTATAATACAATCTCATTAAAATCAGAACGTTTATCACGCTACCATACTGTTTGCTACTAAGGATATGACCACGCTCCATTTGCAGGCCACGTCAGATTGACCTTACAATTGGCCAATCAAATTTCAACCTAAAAACTGTTCGGTATTGACAGCTTCACTGTACATGCCGCGTTTCAGTAAAATGCCGTGGAGCAGGCTAAGCTCGGTATTGAAAGAGACAATGTCCGTAACGTTTAGCTTATAAAACACAAAAGAATTGTGTTGACAAACATAATACACCAACTATTATTGTATATTTTCTGAAAAATACAAAAGAAAAGATTGTTTGAATTTACGGAATTTAATAGCGGTACAAAAATAAATACCGATTCGTAGGATTGAACCCACACTAAAATGACACTCGTGGGTCAGCGGCCGAGTACGCTATCAACTGAGCTAAGCAGGCCAGAATGATATTCTGTGGCTTAATATTTAGAATATCTTACGTCGTAATTGGACAGTGATGATTTTCTTCTTGATGTAAAGTATGCCATTTAGTGCATTTCTTTGAATTTATCGTGCAATAACACAGCAATAACCAGGGTTTGATATTAACCTTTTTCAGCAACTTGTCCATGGGACAAGTAACTTACACAATTTACTTGTCCCCAGTCAAATTTACTTGTCCCCGCACTTCATGTAAAAACAAGATACGAAAAACGAGATCAATCATGAAAGTGACATTACATTCCCTCGGTTGCATTCCACCAATGAAAACAAGATGGTTTTTATTTGTCATTTACAATATGCTCAACAATGTTTTGACATTTTTTCATAAGTTTTAAAGATGTAAAATTCATTTCCTGTTATAAAATTTAGTTGTCCGTAGGACAGGTCATTAGGACAATTAACTTGTCCCCAGTAGAATCTACATGGCACAGGACAAGGGGACAACTGTTAATATCAAACCCTGATAACACTAGAAGACTTTATCTTTATTCGGATATAGATCTTGTTTTATGTAGATTTTCGTTTGTTCAGTTCACTCGAATGTCAGGCTAAATAAAAAAATACCTGTGTTTCCGGTGGCCTGACCGACCCTATTTTTAAGGGGTCGACTCTAAAACTTTTTATGCAAAAAAAATAAAAATAATAAAATATGTATATATGTTTTTTTTCTATTTTTTTTTCAATTTGTTTTGAACAATGATTTAACACATCATGGAAGTGAAACATAACACCATTCTATATTTTCTGTAATCCACTGGGCACTGGTGGTATAACTATGTAAATTATTACCAAATTACACAGCAAAAGTGGAAAATATTTAGGTAAGCCTTTTGATTTGCCTGGAACGTCATATGATACATCAGAGTTTTAACGTTTTTCTTTTAGGTAAACTATTAAACCTATTCGTAAAATGCATGTTAAACAAAGGTCTTCTGGTTTAAAGTGTCCTATTATTGTAACAGGAATGTGTAATTTAACTGGGGCGTTCTTATATATCGAGGTAAATTGACAACATCACAGAGAAATTTTCAGTTGTATCATCACCTAATACCGGGTTTATGAGATAAATAGAATCTCACAATATCTGGCTAAAAAAAAAAGAAAAGAAAAAATGCCTACCGACCTACCCTATTTTTTAAGAAACACAACTATTTTTTTTTGCCTTCATCTGTAGTGCATATGAAATGCGCGATTTCATTGGTTTAATTTAGTTGATCTTGATTAGATGAATATTGATTAGATGAAAGGTCGATCTGACGTGACCTCAAAGGCAAAGTTGTCAGATCCAATAGGGGAGGGTATCAAAGCGTAATTAGGGTAAGATTTTAATGAAATTGGCTACAGGGCCCTGGGCTATAATATTGCATTCCTACAAGAGTTGTTAATATGGCCAGATTTCAAAGGGAGGTAAGTGTTCTTTCCATTTACTAAGGGAAACCTCGCAATCTGGGTTTTTTAAAACTTTCAGACACCCTTTAAGTTTTTCTACATAACTTGCATATTTGCAGAACATTATGATATCTTAATTTTCATTACTTTTTGATAGAAATTGACACAGATGTTACAGCAAATACTTGTCATTAAAATTATAACAGTCTATTAAATCATTTTATTATTAGAATTTTGTGTTTCTGGGTTTCAAGAACCTCATTTACTCAATGTCCAGTAAAACCTCAGTGTGTTCTTATGAGAATGTAATGAGCTTTAAATTAACTGGTTTCATTGGTCCAATTTTTTGTCATTGAACCAAACAGAATGCTTCATTAATATTTTTATTTGGTTGTTTCTATCATGACATCACTTTCTGGTATTGACATCATCACATCATGCTATTATGACATCACGTCATGCTATTATGATGCAACTCAGTGTGTTTTATAACTGAATGAGCTTAATTGCTGTGAGAAACAGATTCAGACTGTATCACTCATTGAGTAATGAGTTTCTTGAAACCAAGAATCACAAAATTCTAAAAATAATTTTGAAATGATTTAATAGACTGTTTTATATGGCATCAAAGGCCAAAACAAAAATAATGTGTGGTCAGGTAACCTGAATCATCCATTCTTTTGTTTTGGCCTAATACTATCTTTATACATATAGCACTCAAAGCCTGACACACACAATATTTTGTTTTGACCACATAAAATAGTTGTTTTGACCAAAACTCTACTGTTGTGCTGCTTTTCATCATAAAAACATCTTAAAAGGCTGTTTATTGCAATGGCTATAAACATATTAACTGTCATGATAAAGTGGTTAATAACTGCTACACTACATTCTCAGAACTTTATATGCCAAGGTTTATCCAAGGTAGAACAGGGTTCCTTCAGACTGTTATTAAGACAAGTCTGCAAGTAAACTGTACTGGTAGACAGAAAATTGGCAGAGAAGCAAATCAATTAGCAATATAAGACAATCGTAATTGCTCCTGCAACTACTTATAGATGTTCAATAGTCAAATACAAAAGTCTGATTATCACTCAGGATAAACAGGGGCCGATATTGACCCCTTCACCAAGCAAAATAGCCTACTTTTTTTGCTCCTCTTTTTTCCCACTCTTTGGCTGAGAAAATTCCCCAAAAATACAGTGAGTAAAACTTTCTTCTTTTTTTTTTTTGCTAAGCATTTCCCCATCTTACTTTCTCAACATCATGATGTTTTGGATGCAGTCATAGGAGACAATGTACCTTTTTTGCATACTATTTTTTCCCCTTTATCTCGAAAATCACGCTTTTTGCCGCACCCCTACTAAAGGGTCTCTTCCCCCATTTCCAAAAAAAAAAAAAGATATCACTGCCCTACATGTACCTACCATTTAGGCAAGTTAATTGGCTAGCCAACCGAAAATTTAGGTCAAAATTCGGTTGGTGTGGGTTATCAAAATTTGTAGCATGGTCACTGAAAAATCCCTTTGTAAAGCACGGGAGTAAATTGTTTAATTGAAAATAACACCTGTCAGAATAAATGGTGTACTACAACTACCAGTTATTGAAAGTTAGAGTATGGCAGGGAGCTGAAATGGACATGCTACGTAATAGATAGAGTCTGGTCTCAGCGAATTGGCTTATTTAAACACCGAGATGGGCGTAGCCAATCGAGATGTTAAATAACTAACTTTTTTGCAGCATGGTGTACTTCGTAACACTGTGACGTCAGAGTTACCGTACTCTAACTTCCTATATCTGGTAGTTGTAGTACGGTTTAGCCACGCCCCTTTAGTTATCCTAAATTAAACGATTTAATGTTGTGCATTCATCAAAGGAAATGTCACCGATCATGCTACAAAGAACAAATAGAGTATGGTTTCATCTCGTTGGTTAATTTAAACACCTCGATGTAGCCCATCACCCATCTCGATGTTTAAATTAACCAACTCAATGAGACCATACTCTTGTTGATGGGTGTTCAGCACAAGTGAGAAAGTGTTGTTTCTTATGGATGGCAGTGGTATACAGTGAGTACTGGTTTTACTCAGGAAAAGTGCAGTGGTCTGCCTCTACCACAAAAAACATTGACCGTCTTATATAGCCTAAAATGTGCTGAAAATATCATAAAGCACCATTCAACAAAAACATTACCAATACCTAAATGTGCAATTTTGTATGAAGAACTGCCTAATAATAATTGATTCATTTGTTTGTATGTTTTTAACAGTACATATCTGAATATGTTAGTGTGTATTTGCTAATAAACTTCATCTATTTGAGCTTCAAGCATAATGGTGGTTCAATAAATTAGCTAGCTTTATATATAATCACTCATTCACAACCCTTATCAAAAAGTATCACGACTTTCGTGACCAGAATGACATGAACTCAATTATACCTCTTTATAACCCATTCCATAAAAGGTGGTTTACATTGTAATTTATCAATGCCCAAATGGACTAGGTATGTATACTTAAAGGAAAAAGAAACGCTACACGGAAATGTCCGCTATATATTGTATATACTGACATACTGCACACTTAATTCCATATATATTCCAAGGAAATCCCAAGATGTTTTATAAAAAAAAAGTTTTAGTTAGTTACTGTGATGTTGTAGACGTTTTAACAAGAAATTCATAAATGTTAAAGTTCCTCTTTGAATCAGTACTGCATTTAACGTAAAGAGTTTGCAAAATTTTGCATCCTAAGTTTGCTCACATGCTTGAACCAAACGCGTACTCTGTCTAAAATGAAACTTTGCAGGAATACTATTTGCTGTGTTATGTGTTGTTTTAGTATTTTGTCCGAAAGGAAAGATCCTACGTAGCCATGTACCATTCGATTAATAGCAGCATATTGTACATGTATACAATATATAGCGGAAATTTCTTTTTCCTTTCAGTATATATCAAAGATAAACTCTAACTGAACATAGGTTTAATGTGTTCTTCATTTGCACAAGAACTATATACTTTAGATCACATTATTTTCGTGTGATCTTAAGTTCGCGAATCAGTGGGTCTCTGATTTATTAGTCGCATCCAAGCAAGTGTAAATAATCGTAAATAATCATATTTTCTTATAAATAATATATTTCTTCGGTGTTTATTGTTGAGTTTTGTTTATTTTATTAGTTTTTTTCTCTTAATCTGTTAATTCCGACTACATCCAGCTATCATAGTCCTGTTTATAGCCCAGGGACACATCAATTATCCTATCAATTATCTTAAGTGACGCATCATGTGAACATAATTGTAAAGAATGTATTGATTGTATTGAACATGAATTGTAACCCTTATTCTTCGACTGATGTTTAACAAATATAATTACTAGTACAGTAAACAGAAAATAACATTCGTATTTTGAAGTGTAGATGACGCACTTTGAACTTAGTCTATAGCCTTGATTCAACATAATTATGTATCAAAATTAATAATTCTAAAAATATTTTACAAGTATAGACATAATACATAATTATTACTTTAAATCAAATCAATGTAAACTAATAAGTATGTATTGTGAACAACTCTTTATGATATAACATTTCTTGTAAATGTATATATATCTGCCGATCATCTGATCAGTCTTCAAATTAAGCCACTGGTCCGATGCCCAAGGTCATCAAAATATGCGTCGGGCCTGTAAAAATCATAAGATGGCAGGCCCGGCCGTTATGAGGTCGAAAAACAAACATTTCAAGCAGTCCGGCACACAATTAGCGAGTTGTTTATTATTTACTTGATTCAGGAAATGTCGAAATACACAAGCTGGTACAGTCGATTCCGTTTAATCGCATATCGGTTAATTGCATATTTCGGTTAAATGCATAAAGTTTTGAAACACAAAACCATTCGTATTCTTTTGCATGTACAAAAACCCGTATAATCGCATAGGTTTTTGTCACATTCCGGATAATTGCATAACGAATATCTGGCTAATTGCATACTGAAAGTCAAATTTACCTGTATTTTGCAACTGTTAATTGATTGACGCGGTCACAGAGATAAGCCCGAGGCAAATTGATTAACAAAAGGTGCTAATTGGCTTGCCGAGAGAGTTTGCCATTTTGTGCGGTTTCCGTAAAGCTTCCACGCCATGACGATCGCTCACCAATAAGCATACACGATTTAATAATAAGTTTGTACGCAATGTAAAGCAATGTGTTGTTAATTATTTACTGTTCTCAGTTTGCTAGTGTCGGTAGAGATGCATATGACATTGAGTAGCTCATAGAGGTTACTTAATAAATGAAAACTAAAATAAGCTTTTGTGTTATTATCATGGCTGTGTAACTCACACTACAAACAATAGCAAAGCGACGCAGGTTGAAAGAAAACAAATACGCATAAATATTGCGTAAAATCTATCAAATAACGGTAAATACAAAATGGATATGCACAATAATAATCCTATCAAACATCTTACATAGAATTAACTCGCTTTTATGGAGTTTCTATGTAAGTATTAACAGAACAGTAAAACGAAAGTAGAAACATGCACCGCTACATGTACAAAATGTTCAATTTCGGTTATTCGAATACTCCGGTTAATCGCATATATTTTCTTGACAAATCGGCTATGCTAATAACCGAAATCGACTGTATACGCGCATATTTTACAAGATTACACAACCTTCCCACGGCGTTTTTTGTCATATCGGTATACCAGTCTATCTGGCGTTTAGTCACCAAAGTCGCTCATCGCAATCACTTAGTACCTTGAGAGTTCGCCAAATTTAAAGTTCTTGCATTTTGGTATACCAATTTATTAAAAGTATCGGATACATTTTCGAAACAAATATATATTTCAAACTTTTAATGCATTTAATCACAAGTCTTGTTCGTTTCTGTTGTCCAAAAGTCAGTTCTTCAACCGACATAAATACCCATAATCCTTGGCCATGTACCTTTTAACAAGGCGGCACTAACAACGGGGTTATGACTCGGAATTCTTTACAGTTGTTTTCTGACTAAAGAACCCATCGATGTATTAATAATAAACAGCAGAATAGTAAAAATTTGTAACAAATAACGACTATTTAAAAATATAATTATAATTTCCAGTATAATAATTACTGATTGAATTTTATATCATTCGCCGCTAAGCCGGTAATAGGAACCGCCAAATAACTGTCGTGACCAGTAAATACATAATCCGGGCATTCGAATTTTACCACATCCATTTTTCCAAAACAAAAGTAAAATTGTCTTCTGCTTCGATTTTTTCTAAAGTTATTGAATAATTATGCATTAAAATGACTGCAATTAGAAAAAGTTGCACCTTTAACCTGTGCAGTTTCGACTCAGCGAACTCCGAGTTTGTCAACGCAAAGTATCGTGGCGTATTTACGCCGAGAGCTTTTCGCGTAGCTGATTCCCACTCCGACAGTCAGAGCTCTAACCTTAAACAGTTACAAGTTTTATAACTGCTGAAAGTTATTAAAATAGCAAATTATTATCTCCCTTTGGTTTACAGCAGCATATAACCATTTGTAACCTAAATCAGTTACCAAGATCATTTGCAAATAAATCGAAATAGTTGCCAAATGTGCAGTCTTTATTTATGTCTGAATACTTATTATTAAGGATAAGTACATCTTCATCAAGATCCAATTAGGCCAAATAAAATAATAGGTGTGTTTCCTGTTACATTGAAAAAAAAGATAGGGTAGGTAGGTAGGTGAAATCTTTTTTTTTTGGTTTTACTTTTTATTGCCAATTTAGTAGGGTAGGTAGGGATTTTTTTTTTGATTTTTTTTTTTGTCCGACAATAAAACTCCTCATGATATAGAGCAAGTTCACACTCTTTAATATCACCTACTTTGTGACATATTTTGTATAACCTTAATAAATGGTGCTGAAACTGGTGCCGGACAATTCCTGCCTCGTCTTGTGTTCTATATCACTATGTATTATATTACACATGTTCTATATCACTATTCCATTTTACAATAATGTGTCATTATGTCAAAGATTCAAAGTTATGAAAGGCTGTTTAATAAGTGGGGGTCCACATCTGTTAAAATTATAAGTTATTGGACGGTGATATTATATATTATAAGTTATTTGTGTTATTATAACACTAGCTCTCTTATTTTCTGCTTCTTCGGGGTCTATAAACGTCCGTATGTAAAAAAAAAAAGGCACCCGAAGACGTCAAATAAATGAGACTACCTCAGACAGTGCATCCCCAACACACAGGCCGTTTCGTAGACTGCGATGATATAAATGAAAATATACTTCTTTGCGCCATTTGTGTATTGAACATAAATAAATTTTGAACATACATAAACTAATAAAGTCCGTTACTCGACAGCACAAAAATAGTATGTCAACACAAAATATAACAATGCGTAATGTCCGGTAAGTTTTGACTGAACGATAACCCAGGTTAAAATACGGGCTGTTTATGTACATTTTGCCGATTTATAAATATTTAAATTATCCACATTAAAATCATATTTCTTTGTTCTTTAAAACGTGCGTAAAACAAGATTAACAAACAACAAACACAAATAAAAAACAACGTCAACAAACACAAATAAAGTCAATTTTATTTTTGCCAATTTTTATATTTTTCACATGTTTGACCGCTAGCATTTGTTTTATTTCAGTTCGGTCTAATTAACCGGTAATCAATCAGAAGCCGGTAGCAATCAATTAAACAGTTAATCCAATGAGGTCATAATAGTCTTCCCCGAAAAAGCATCATAAACTTCAAAGATAATCGTTAAATTATTAACACAATAGCAGCGATTAGATTACACAGTGACACCATTTATAGACAGGTTATTTCCGCCTCTGTGCCACAAGCTGTGACAGCAGCGAATTTGATTGGTCGAGAGGCGATCAAGGTCGTCAGCCAAGGTGTCAATCACTGTTATGCAGCGCGTGCTCATTATTGTGATGTTTGGGCTATCGAAAATAGGTACATGTGTATTGGATTGATGCTTGGAAGCAAATACACGCGCGTCATAAAAACGCACAGGTGGTAAATTAGCTGCGTCAGAATTGGGTCAAATTGAATTTCCATGCGTCAAAACGCGTGTGTACGCGTCTATTGAGAACCCTGATATCTACCAACTCAATCAAGCGCCTGCCTGACAGGGAGACGGAAGTCCAGACTCTATTGTGCCCATCGTGTCAGGTATACCCTGACGTGCTCGTTGGCGGACGGACTATAAACCTTAGAATTACACACACACACAGACAGGGAGACGGTATATTCCGGAATCCATTACGGACGGGGGTTGGCTTGAATTTTTTGATTTTTTTTTTGGAATGCAATAAAAACCATAGGGTCGGCGGGAATTTCTAGGGTAGGTCGGGTAACCGGAAACACACCTTTTATTTTATTTGGCCTTAGCTGTTGTGTTGGTGCCTACAAAATGATTTTTAATGAATTTTATTGCATAACAGTAGGTAACTTGAGAGGCTTTGCGCACTGGATTTTCATCATGCTCATAGAATTTTATTGCATGGTTGTAAAGTTGAAAAATCACCCTACCTGGAGAAAATTATATATATACAGGGAAAATTCCTGTATAGAAGATAGAATGCATCTAAACTTGAATGATTTTGTGGTAGTACATGTAACTGCTTCTGGTTACTATCCCAGTTTTAGTTGTTTTTTTAATAACAGTCACAGGTTATGAAAAACGTAACTGTTTAAGGTTAGAGCTTTGACTGTCCGAGTAGTTTTATCATCGAAACTCCGCGTAATAACTCAGCGTGAAAGAGTAAAGTGTGGGTTATCGCAAGGGCTGTACTGTAGGTTACTATCTCACCAGTACAAGTAGATTTGCTCTTGTCTCAGTGGCTATATTGGAAAATCAAAATCAAAATAAAATCTTAAAATCCTACAATTTGTTTTTAGTCTTTTTCGGAGAGCCAAAAATACAAAGGAGACTTAATCCATACCACTCTATGAATGTATAATGGACTGTCCTTTCTTTCAATTTGGACTAGTCCATTTATAGTACAAAGGGGTGTTTCGGTCAAATGACTGATGAACACCCAAACAGTGTAAACGCTGATCAGCCTGCAAGATGTCGTGCCAGTCATTTTGGTAAAGGATTCACTTCAATATCACTTATGGTTTTCGAGAACTAGTTGCTACAAAGTCGCATTTTTAAAAACTATTTTTAGCAGTGGCGGCAATCTTGAATTTCCTACCAACCTGAATTTTTGCTAGGATCAACTAGTTTTTCCTATATAACCCTACGTAAACAAAGATGGCCGCTAGTGGCCATGTTTGACATCCAATCAAAATGAACTTTAGTTAGGACCAACTATATCACTTACATTTTTTGAATTGAATTGAATTGATTGTTGTTTAAAGCTGTACACGCCCTATTTTAACTGGTAATAACTCATGAATATGAATGAGTCACGTGTGAAGTAGTTTCAAATCGACGAACACCCCAAAAGTCGGTATATAAGGAGAAATCGATGCGTAAAATTTCACATTTTTATTTAGCCTCCGTACAGGTAACATCGATAAATATACGGCTCCAAAATATATGTGATTAAAAACAGTTGCCCGGGACGGGATTTGAACCACAGCCTTGCACTTGTAAGTTTTGAAAGTTGTACGCTGAACCACTAGACCACTGCTATTTATTGGTATGTTGTAGCAGTTTTAACACTAAATAGGCATTACGTAATAACAAGTGCGTGCATACAAACTCATCAAGCGCTAAATAACAAATCGAAGTTTGGTTGATTTGAGGCGAAGTATTAGTTTCATATTAATAACATACAGTATTACACCAGGCAATGTTAATTTACACTTGCGACAATATGGACTACATATTTAGTGATCCATCTTTTGTTGCGTTCAAATATGTTAAGTTATTTTGCCTCATAATAAATGGTAGTTAGTATACTATTTTCTCAAGTAGCATTGTAGTTCAGTGGATAGAGCACCGGACTTGAAATCAGAAGGTCGTGTGTTTGAGCCCCGAAAGAAGCTAACTTTTTTTTCTGTAAAAATTACATTTACCTGTGTATAGGTACGATGTGCCCTGGTTGACGTATATACAGTAAATGATTTTCTATGCTATATTTGCTCGCTTAAATACCCGATTTCGACATGACCTGGTGAACATGAAGTTACAAATAAAGACACGCCTACAAAGAAGAAATCGATTGATATAGGGACTCTGTAGCTTTAACGGCACAGTATAGGTTATTTAGAGCCGCCCCAGAGAGACGGGAAGGATACATAGGAATCCGGGAACCTGCCCTACTCTTATTATCGAATAGATTCCTATGGTTCTTTAACGTGCTCGGAGGATAGACCGATACACGGGACCGCCCGGTTTATGTCCCCATCCGACGGACGAGGCTAAGGTAAAGTGTCTTGCCCAAGAATACACCGACGGAACTCAGTGGCACCACGGAGGATTGAACCCGGGGCCTCCGGTTACAAATCCGCCGCGCTACCGACTGCGCCACGCCAGCCCCTTACATTTTTTGAGAAGTAGTAACCACAAAATCGCATTTTTAAAATCTATTTTTAGCCGTGGAGGCCATATTGAATTTCCAGCTGACCTGAATTTTTGCTAGGATCAACTAGACGTAAAGAGCAACATTCCTGTAAAGTTTCAGGAAAATCCATCAAGCATTTTCAAAGGAGTAGTCGCCACAAAAAAAAGTTTACGGACGGACAGACTGACGATGCACCACGGCATTTATAAGCGATCAGTCGAGCTAAAAACACAATAATGGCCATTAAGTTTATCTTTACTACTGTTTACAGTACACTAGGTTAACAGAGGCATTTAAAAGGATTTCATACTCACTACATACCACACTCTCTTGTTTTCTTTCAATTCGAAACTTTTGTCTCAAAATTGGGAAAAAGATGTTTTGGTGTTGGGAATATAGCCCATTAACGGCTATGGTTTTGTGAATTGATCAAAACCAACAATTTTAATCATTCATAAAAAATAAAATAAACTTTTTTTTTTAAACAATGTTACAGTCAAGACAGCAGGGCTTTTTTTCATGATTTTGGGAACATGACCCGTACCCCTGGAACTGGGAATTTTAGCGCGATTTTTCATAAAATTTGGAAATTTTAGCGCGATTTTTAATAAAATTCGGAAAATATAAAGTAAAGCATTCCTTTCATAATTATATCTTTTAATACTGTTTTTTGTACACCATGATAAACAGAAGCATTTATTTAAGCTTTTGAACCCCAATCATTGGATTGGCATACTTAAAATTGTCTTTCTTTTTTTTCTTTTTTTTTGAAAAATTGGGAATTTTTTCCTCTTAATTGGGAAAAAAAGATGTTTTGGCATTGGGAATATGACCGAATTTCGGCTATAAATACAGCCAAAAAAACAACCTGGACAGGTATTATTTTCTTTGGCTTAATGCTTGTTTTTACTAAGTTAGTTTTAATGCTCAATTTAAGTACCGTAACCTTATAATTTTTGTTTGTAAACGGTCAATTATCTGTACAATGATCCGGTAAGTCATAAAATCATCCCGAGCCATACATTACTGAATGGAGTGGGTCACTTATCACTAACTGATGGTAACAACAGTTACCGTCAATTATGGGTAAAACCGTGAATACGATCTCTCACCTCACTTGACTCCTACCTTATTCATGAGGACTCAGTCACTCAATACAAGTAAACAAGTTTACAAAAACTTATGAGTATAATTTTGAATGATTTGTTTTTAAAAAACACTTTCTATGCAATATTTGAACTGTCAGATCATGTTCACGATCATGACGTAGTTTAAAATAAATTAGCAAAAAAAAAATCACCAATTTTAAATTACGTCAGATATTATTCCACTTGTATAATTAATAGACTGATTATGAAATTCAAGGACAGTTAATGATATTTTGTCAGAATTTAAGGACTTTTTAAGGCTGGAGTGGATTTAAGGACTTTTAAAGGCTACTTCTGAAATTTAAGGACTTTTTAAGTTTGTATGAACCTTGTATTCACAGTGCTATTCACTATTTTACATTGTTCAATCAGTTGTCAACTTAGTCATACATGATTAATATGAATGTGGTCATTACAAAGGGCAAACAACTGTAGGGTTAATAATAGTCATAAAATACATTAGGTAGCAACTATATTATGTCAAAAATTATCTTTTTTTAAGTGCATATATCATGAGATATGTTTTATATCATATATCATGAGATATGTTTTGGCGTGGCCAAGATATTTTTTGATATATATATATAAAGTGCCTCACCATCTGAGTTGGATATTGTTTGTTTCATCGTGAGGCCTGCGTAAGGCCCACACACATAATAAACATCAACAAAAATAGCCGTGTGCCCAGCTCATGCATGTGTTTAGAAACAACCTGCTCTTATATCTCAGATATTATCAGAACACTTCAAGGAAAGAAAGGTACATAAAACAAACAGTCAACATCAGTCAACATCAAAGAAAAATAGTCACACTATGTAATAAACAGAAGATAGCAACAACATTACAGTCATTTAACTTTTATGTTTGCCCCAAGTAAAAGCGTGTGTAAAGGGAATGTTATTTATAATGAATACTTACATGGTGACGAGTTGGGTGGTACAATTGTATTATTAAAGTTGGCCGGTGCAGAATAAGTTGCCTGTAATGGCATATGACCCGAAATGGCGGCACGTATCTGCTGCCCTGCTTGGCCTTGGTTACTATTGCCATAGATATTTCCTTGACTACCACCGTGACCTTCATGGCCATTCAAGTTCAGAGACTCACTAGATTGGTACACATTGTTATTCCATCCATTCAAACGGCCACTTCCAACAGCGCTTTGTTTCGTAAGCGTCACATGACTTGGTGTCCGCATTAAACTTCCGTTATCACCTTGCTGTAAAAATGTCTGACTGTTGCCTTCATCTGTTTGACCTTGTGACTGTGAAGGTGAGTGATGGTTACTTAGACGTTCGTCAAGATGGCCCAGCCACCTGTTGAACGACGACCTTTCTTCACTTGTAATGGCGGGATGTATGAGAGAGTATGAGAGAAGTTGGCGACTTTCCTCAATAAAGACGCAGTGTTCGATGGAATGAGATAAGATGACTGGTATGAGCTTAAGGTACTCATTTTTGGCTTTGGTATTTCCCGAGTGTAACAATGGCAGATGTTTGAGGAGCTCCTGAATGGCCTTCTCCTTGGGCTCCAGCGAAAGCTTACAGATGTAAACTGAAATATACAGATTTTCAATTATAGTGTCAGATTTACAGATGTATACTGAAATTCAATATAATTATAGTGACAGCTTACCTACATAATACTGAAATATACAGACATTCAATTATAGTGACAGCTTACAGATGTATACTGAAATATACAGATATTCAATTATAGTGTCAGCTTACAGATGTATACTGAAATCAGGGATTTTTCTAGGCCGCATTTGGGGCCAGAATTTTTGAGACCGACCCTATCCCAATCCAAAATATCCTCATATTTCCCCCAAAAAAAGCAAAATATTTCACCAAAAAATATAAAAATAAAAATAAATCTTATATTAAATGTAGCCCTATTAATTTTGTATTTGTTGCAGACTTGTATTTATAAGAGTTTGATTTTGAATCTATTCCAAACATTTTTAGTGGCTTACTATGTAATATTATATAGTAGGATTAATCTTTTTCCCAATTTGTAGATTTCACCCGCATTTTTCCTAATTCAAAAGGCCCGGCCCCACTTCCAAAAATGCAGAAAAATCCCTGGAAATGTACAGATATTCAATTATAGTGTCAGCTTACAGATATATACAGATTTTCAATTATAGTGTCAGCTTACAGCCCTATGTGTACTGAAATATACAGATATTCAGTTATAGTGACAGCTTACAGATGTATACTGAAATATAAGTGAGAGTTTACAGATATTTACTGAAATCAGCAGATGACAGTTTACAGATATACACAATCCAAACTGAAATTAAAGATATTCAATTACAGTTTACAGATGTTTACTGAAATATTTACAGATGATAGTTGTTTACAGAAACTGAAATATATGTTTATGGAAAGATGACAGTTCAGATAATGAAATATACTCAGTTGCAAAAGAAACTGGACACTTTGAACATTTTAGTTTACACCCTATCTTTTATCAAGCGACAGTCCCTTAATGATTCGACCTATTGAAAAACAAATGACAACATGATAAAGGCCTTGATCAAAACTTTAGTATCAAACATGGGATATTCATTTTGCAATTTGTCAATTTAATTCTAAAAAAACTTTATACAATTAAATATAAACAAAACTCAGTGTCCACTTTCTTTTGCAACTGAGTTTATATACAGTTTACAGTTGACTGATGTCTAGATACACTCAACCATAAGGCTCTACTTATTTTGGGACAGAACAGAACATTATCTCCTTCCAAACCCAAACCTTTCACCACCAATTCCCACTGCCACATCTCTAATTCAGTCTAACAAATTAGGATTTTTGTTCACTAGCCTGGATTATTATATAATGATTTCGACTATTACAATTTTCATATTAAAGCCTGACTATATAAAATTTCTAGATTTTTACTAGCCCGAATCAATATTTACTAGTTTTTCACCTTCAGGCTAGTACTAATTTTGACCACTGCTAATTCTGAAGAAAAAAATCCCCTCAGACTAAGTTTCATAACTGCTAGGAAACCACTTCTTTTTTGTCTCTAAGTAGCTGATTCCAAGATATAATTATCTAAATTATATGGTGTGGACAATAATATTGAAGGAATGTTTGCAAATCTGTTGACATTTTAATAGAAAGTGTTTATTATAAACAAATATTTACCCCTAAATACACCCAATAGCAACATGAATCCATACATATCGTTCTATACAAGGATTAAAGTGTTTGCCAATATGTAAATAACTTCAGAATGAGAACGCCATTTCTCTTTCAGCAGGGCAGACCAGTTTAGAACCATTTTCAAGTTCATAACAACCATCAAAATTCTTTTCAGTTCAATTGCTATCTACATTCACACTCACCCATTCAAAGGGTAGAACAAAATATTTATCTTAGTAGGGAACGGGCAGGTTATTTATTCACTGTGCAAACAGAAGAATGAACTGAGTATGTGACAAGAGCAGCCTGTATTCACAACTAAAACTGATAATTATCCAGGCTAACCTATTCTATTGATAAGATTGCACAATTTCCGAAGTTACTGACCTCGTCAACTGTTTCAGCTTACGTTTTAATTATAAGCATATACGCAGTAATGATCAGTGTATTAGCCAGCCAACCATGCAGCCGTCTTTTGCCCGGCCGTTTCTGAAAAATCGCTGCCAATATTTGGTGCAGTTGGTGGGATAAAAAATGTTTGCTGCTTAAGTGTGATCCTGACCCTCGAGGTGCAGACTTGATTCTTGCGTGTGACACACATTCTTATTGTACTTAACGTTTGTGTGAAGTTTCATCAAACTCTTCAGTAATTTCAGATATTTTTGACCTTTGACCTCCATGTGTGACCTTGACCCTTGAGATATGGACCCGATTCTTGCGCATGACACACCGTCTCATTGTGATTTATAACATGTGTGTTTTCAGTTCAAAAGATTTCCGTCGGTTCAAAGTAATGGCTGAGAAATCCCCTTCGGTACTTTAAAGGGACACACGGCAATCTTGAAGATTTTATCAAGCATTTTATCAAGCATCAAGCATTAAAATTTGCCTCTCCATTTATTAATCCAGTATCACTTTGACTTTAAACCTGCTTGCACATAATTAAATAAAATGTATAGAGTTTTCATTTTTTCTTCTTATTTTACCATACTGTTTACATACATTATTGGTGCAATATAATCACCAGTTAATAATATGCAAAAACAACACTCTTTAAAATATTCTCATAATTAATATTAATGATTAAATAATTGCAAGTTACGAAGAAAAACTAAAACAGGACTTCGCGAGTTTTTAAAAAATGAAAATTGATGTGTGTCCCTTTAAAAGTTATGACTAAGACACAAATTTTACTCATTCGATCTTTGACCTCCAAGTGTGACGTTGATATGAGCCCGATTATTGTGCCCAACACAACTTCTTATTGTGTAATTAACATTTGTTTGAAGTTTTATGAAAGTCTTCACCACATTAAAAGTTATGTCTGGGATGAATTTGACTCATTTGACCGCCAAGTATGACCTTGACCATTAAGGTAAGGATTTGCGCATAACACATCGCATCACTGTTATTAACATTTGTGTAAATTTTCATAAATTTGTGAAAATATGTGATGTTATTGCTGAACTATAATATTATCAAAATTAAACACCTGACTGAGCACATATATCTACAGGTTGCATTCTCTCAAGCAAACGCTATCTTACATGGTTTTACTTTTATATAACTTAAAGACACATTTCCCAACGCTACTTGGTCGTTGAAAAAGCATGAGAAGCTTGAATATTTACAGCCAGCACGCTTCATGGCTGATCAACTCAGGTACATAAATTGAGGCCCGCTCTTAGTTTTTTATTTGTAGAGCATTGCTATATTGAGGGTAAAAATAGTTTACAACACTTTGTAATTTACTTTAATGAAGAAATATATGTTCATAATTTAGCTTTTGAATACAAAACTTATCTGGTATTTCTTAATTGTTTTTAGACCAAAAATCAGAGCACAACACAATAAATATACAACATTCTTTAATTCTCCCCCCACCCCAAATACAATAGGCTCGAAATGTGTCTTTAACAAATGCAAATATTTACCAAATATAGAACTGATGAACATGATCAGCCCTAAGGGGACAGCACCAGCCAATATCATGATTACAGGTAGTCAGTCACAAGTCAGGAATATTTAGACGTTTATATAGATAAGCAATATCAACAAATGGCCCATCAACACAATAGCATCATAATAATTATTAAATAATATATATTTAAGCCATTAAGCGATCTCAGAGGAAATGAATTTCTTTCCATGGATTTCTGTCAGGGATTTCTTTACAAAATTGCCTACTTTTTTTCCCCATATGGGCTGAGAAAATTCACCTAAAAATATGTATTGTCAGGGATTTTTCTAGGTCCAAATAACTTCATATTTTCCCCAAAAAAGCAAAATATTTTCCCAAAATAAATAAAAAAAGCTTATTTTTTATTTTTCTTATATTAAATGTAGCCCTATTTGACAATGTATTTGTTGCAGACTTGTATAAGAGCTTGATTTTGAAACTATTCCAAACATTTTTAGTGCCTTACTATGTAATTTAGTACTTAGGATTATTCTTTTTCCCAATTTGTAGATTTCACGCGCATTTTCCCCAATTTAAAAGGCTCCTGGCCCCTTCCAAAAATGCAGAAAAATCAATGTATATATTATACATAATTTTCCTTCCTACTTTCTCAACATTGTTATGTTTGGGATACATTCACAGAAGTCAGTTATCTGAAATGCACCTTTTTGGCATATTTGTTTTGCATATTTACACACCCAAATCTTCAATTTCTGCCTAATACACTGTTTCCCTTATATCTCGAAATCACACTACTTTCCCCTTTAACTCGAATACCACATATTTTTCCCCCTACTGAAGGGCCTGGGCCTCTTCCACTATTTTCAAAAAAGTCATGCAGACTGTTTAGATATGCCATTAATACAGAAAAGTTCAAACCGACATCAGAGTTGGACAATTATTTTACAAGCTGCAGGGATTGTGGTTTTGAATGGGTATTTGTTCTTATGGGAGCTCTACTTGTCCTTTTTTTTTATCATCATCAAATTACGCATGTCCTACATGAGCGGACGAGTGAAGCATGAATACATACCTGGATCATTAGCTTCCTCTTCCTGAGCTTGCACTTCCTTGTCGTCGCTGATCCGCTGCTGCAACATCTGAACCAGAAAGCGGCAGTGTAGTGGGGGGATCTGCTTCAGCAGGGAGTACAGCGCTACCGTCTGCTCGCATGTACTCCAACTACTGAACCACGACGTGACAGAGTTTACCTGATCACGAAACATATTGTTCGACTTCATCGTTTGTACTCCTCGATTAAGTTGACAACACCAACCTCGGTTTCTTCATAGTTATTTCTTTAAGTAGTGGTACTCAGTTCTCACTTTGAGGCAGTGCTCTGTTCCCCTTTTAGAACATCTTGAAGATAATTTCTTGTTTATCAGGAATATACACTGGCATCCTGTGCATGACTTTCTGAAAATAGACAGTTATAAATTATAACACAGCCACACACTTGCACGTTTTTATTTAATCACATGACCTGCTGCACATTCATCTCTTTCAGTTTTGGCAGCAGGATTTTAACTTTGGCTTCACATCAGTCGATCGTAGTCACTCAAGTGGCTAAATGATTATTAATGAGAAAGAAAAGTATTATGAATGCATAATATTTGGTTTATAACAAAAAAAACACAGAGTTTAATCAAACTTTATACATCTATAGGTGAAAATTGTTGGCCTATCTATCTGTGCAATTTATGCGTACCATATACCCTCATTAAATGCCCCCCGCACAAAAGAGGGCATTTACATGAGGATTTATGAGACCATAAAATGTTTTTTTATTTACCTCTGAAATGTTTTAAGGCGGTATTTTTAGAAGGGTTACTGGCAGGTGTATTTTCTCTAAACTAGACCTCAAAATATGTCCAAAAATTGTGTGTTTAACGGACCCATGGACAAACGAATAGACGTAGACATCGCCAAATCTATATCCCTGCGGCTTTGTCAGCAGTTCTCCGCGAAAACTGTCTGCCATGTCAGGCAAATTTTTGAAATGTCCGGCAGAATATTCTCGTGAGTCGGTCCAAGTGTCCAGCCATTTTTAAGACTAAAATCCTAACAGAAATCGTGTTTTATCGTTGTAATTTTCCATCGAGTGTCCGGCCAATTTTAAAACTAAAATCCTACCAGAAATTTGCGTTTTAATTTGACTATTCATTTATGACATGTCTGTATCATAAGAACGCTTTTAAATGAAAGCTTATTCACAAATGCAAGCTGTTAAACAACACCTGTTTTTGAATGGGTTAGTTTGCGGGACCCGGTATGGTTTGTTACCATGATTTTAGGCACGATCCTAAAAATGTTTTGGTCCCTGTATCTTTATTGAGTTGGTCATTATAAGCACTATGAATTAATATATTTTTGTTAAGGATAGCATTTGTCTGTGTTAGACTGTCCAAGTATTTTATTGCGCTTTAACAAAAATATGACTTATGGGTCAGGCAAAAAATTGTTCGGTCAGACAACAAATTTCAGCTTGACCGAACGTCCTGTGGACTTGAAAATCTTTTCGCGCAGACTGTGACAGGGGATAAAAAGATTTCTATATATCCTTGCACTCCCTCTGGGGCATCATATATTGACCATTTTATAAGTGACTTTATTTTACATAAGCTGGTGCAGTACAGTAATCAATCAAGAGATAGAACCAAACAATAGCCTACATGTAGGTCTACTTTAAAGACGTAAGTCTCAATGAACAACAGCATAATGCACAAAGATAATCCATAAAGATCAAATGTTCAAAGTCGAAGTTTGTCTATTGCAAAAATTATAACGTTTTCAATAATTGTATGAAATCCGATTCCATGAGTTTCAATAGACAAAGAACTCATTGTCAGTATGCACAATTATATTGTTTGTACAACTACAAAAACTTAGATTATTTTTGTCTACTATAGAAAATAGGCGATCCAAAAATATTAATTCCCGATAACCCTTACATTTGAGGAACGATAAGTGCTTTGATGGTAACATAAATAATATTCAACATATGTCACAAATGGTATATTGACTGTACAGTCTTCTCCAATCTCACAAAGCTCTTTTAAGCGTTTATCCAATGCCTCTTTCATTTGTTTCCCTTGTTTAGTACAATTTAAGGGACTGGCAATGAAAATGTCAACAACATGGCATTGATTCTGTCATACAACATCATGGAAGTCGGGACGAGTACGGGCAAGGCTGGTTAAGCAAGTTAACTCATGGAAATCCTGGCATGTCTCCATAGAGTTCTCATGTTTAAATGGAAACTTCATTCTCCATGGAAACCCCAATACATCCTCATGCAAACCTCATATGTATCCATGGAAACGGCATTTGTTTCCATGGAATCCAATGTCTCCATGTAAACCCCATGTTTCCCAATATAGACATGTTTACTCTGTTCTTGAAAATACAACACAGTTGACAAATAAGTGTGACAAGTTGTTGAAAGTGAAGGCCACACATATTGACCTACTTTGTAGACGTAAACATTTGTTAAGTTAAAAGATCTATGGCTTCAAGTGTTTGAGAAATGGATTTACCAAAAACTTGTATTAGTATTAAAAAATAGGTGAACGTCTGTCATTAAATTCACCATATTTAGTATACTGCATATGACTGCTGTAATGTAAATGACTGAAGAACAACCATGAATGATGATCCAGTGGACGAAATTAGCACTAGCCCGAAGGTGAAGAACTAGTAAATATTATTTTGGGCTAGTAAAAATATAGAATATTTATATAGTCAGGCTTATGAAAAATGTAATAGTCAAAATGATTATATAATAATTCGGGCTAGTGAACAAAAATCCTATTTTTTTTATACTGTGAATCTGGTGTGAAATAGATTTGAATGTATAAATGGATAACAAAGAGCAAAAACTAGTTTTTTGCCACTCGGAATGTATCAAACTCCGGCCCTAAACTTAAATGATCAAGAGCCCTGTGACTAGGCCAAAAAATAAAATACATGTGTTTCCGGTGGCCCGACAGACCCTATTTATATGAAAAAAATATATTCTGAACAATGATTTATCACAATATATCGAGGTAAACTGACATCACAGAGAAACTCAGCTTTATGATCAACTTGTATGGTGTTTATGAGATAAATACATCTAGAATCTCACAATAGCTTGTTCCAAAAAAAAAAAAAAGGAAAAAAAAAAAAAAAAAATGCCTACCGACCTACCCCATTTTTTTAGAGCATACAACAGAAAACATACCAATTATTATTTTTTGCCTTAATACAAACACCGCACACCTAACGCTAACCTAATGCTAACAGGTCTATAGACTAGTTCACAAGGTCTTCTAAAGATAGGAGACTTAAGGTTAAACAAATGACATAATTAAAGGTTGTTCAAGATTTACATTCACTTGTTTAAATAAATTAAACCTGGTTCTGGAGATTTCTTTTGATTATTCGGCTGTTTTTTTTTCTACCATAGACTTACGTTAAAGTTGTGACCATCTGATAGTTAAACAAGACCTCGGTCTGAGGGTGTCTCGCCCACCGTGGCAAACGGCATATGAAATATTTCATTAAATTTGTGCTTAAATAATGGCCACCTTCAAATGACCAAGTATCAAACAAATAAAAGCGAGGTATTCATAAGAAGTTAAGTTACTGAGTTTAAGTGGTTTAACCAGGGTATAGTTTTGGGAAAATAATGCAAAATATGACCTTGACCTTGGTATTTTTTGTCGTTCAGTGATGTCTACCAATACCAACAATACATATGACCAAGGATGAAAGACATAAAGTGAGGCAATCACATAAAGTTAACTGAGGTTAAGTTACCTAACTAAGGTTAAGTTTGGGGAAAATGACGCAAAATATGACCATGGTAATTTTTGTCATTCAGTGATGTCCACCAATGCCAGCAATACATACGACCAACTATCAAAGAAATAAATTGAAGTTATTAGAAAAAGTTAACAGAGGTTAACTTACCTATTAACCAAACTGATGATGATGTTTAGGGTAAATAACGCAAAACATGACATTGACCGTGGCATTTTTTTGTCTTCAGCGATGTCCACCAATGTCAACAATACATATTATGACCAAGTATCAGACATAAAGTGAGGCAATCACATAAGTTAACTGAGGTTAAGTTACCTAACGAAGGTTGTTTCATAACCAAGGTTAACTTTGGGGAAAATAAACAAAATATGACCTTGACCTTGGTAATTTTTGTCGTTCAGTGATGTCCACCAATGCCAACAATACATATGACCAAAATATGACCTTGAACTTGGTCATTTTGGCATTACAAACAACCCAACAAAGCATCAGACAAAGTTTCAGAAAAATTCGAGCAGCGGTTGTTGAGATATAGTTGATTTAAAATGTGGCCGCCGCCGGAAAAGTAACTGCTATGTCTCGCTACCCAGTACCCACTATCGTGGGCGAGACAAGAGGGCCAAGATGGCGAATCGAGTAAGTGTGGGTTTGGCGTGAGCTGTACTTTATGTTTGGGGTTTAATGTCACTTTTAACAACTTACATTCATATACCATGATCATGCCTATTTGTGACAGTGAGCTCAATGCTCAACTTTATACTGCTGCTACACTGGAATATCCTGGCGTTGATACACGACATAATATCACACCCAGTCACATTATACCAACAGTGAGCAGTCCTAGAACTAGCCACCCTTTATATGATGAACTTCGAGCATGGAAGCTACTAGTATCATTTTTATGAAGTCTTTGGTATGATTTTTATGAAGTCTTTGGTATGATTTTTAAGTCTTTGGTACGATTTTTATGAAGTCTTTGGTACGATATTTTTATGAAGTCTTTGGTACGATTTTTATGAAGTGTACGATTTTTATGAAGTCTTTGTTACGATTTTTATGAAGTCTTTGGTATGATTTTTATGAAGTCTTTGGTATGATTTTTATGAAGTCTTTGGTATGACTGGGTCAGGCACTGAGCGCACGTCATCCTGCATGCGAGGCCAGCGCACTACCACTAGATCACAACATAGTATTTTACTAAGGGTAACACCCTATAACCCTTAAGCAGCTAAATATATATATATAATGGACTGTTCTTTTTTTAAGACCATTCCATTTATGTGACAAAGGGATGTTTGGGGAAATGAATGATCAGCAGTCGGACATTGTAAACCCTGATCAACCTGCAAGTTACTCGCAGGCTGATCTGGGTTTACAATGGACGCAAAGGCTATTATTGTCTTGCTTAGGGTTAACTTTATATTAGAAGCAACTATTGATACCATCGCCTAGCTTATTCAATTATATAGGTTAAACAAACAAATCAAATTAACTTGAAACTTCACTAAAAATAGTATCATGCTCCACCATAATTTCTGAACTGGAACAATTATTTTTTGACATTAAAATAATTATTACCTTCAAGTTACTCGCAGGCTGATCTGGGTTTACAATGGACGCAAGGCTATTATAGTCATGCTTAGCGGGTTAAAGGTTAACTTTATATTGGAAGCAACTATTGATACCATCGCCCAGCTTATTCAAACATATGGGTTAAACAAACAAATCAAATTAACTTGAAACTTCACTAAAAATAGTATCATGCCCCACCATAATTTCTGAAGTGGAACAATTATTTTTTGATATTAAAATAATTATGACATCATTTACATCACAACCATTCTATATGAATATTATCAGATTTTATATATGACAGTAGTTGGATTCAGTCCAAGATTTGTTAGTCATAAACTTGTGTTACAATTGAAATTATGTATTTTTAAGTAAGTGTTCTATACACATAAAATACTACTTAAAACACATAACCTTTGCAAACCAGATTTGGCAAGACACTGTTTGTTTTTCGGCCTTTTTGAAACACAAAGACACACATAATGTCGGGTTCAAAGCTGGAATGTGTCCCTGGGAGCATTACTGAACTTTGAGAAATAATTATTTTACTTTTTTAATGGATACCAAAAGCATGTGTTGTCCCACAAAAAACTCTAAAATTTATACAATAGATCACATGGCCAATGTCTTTGGGAACTTGACCCAGGAACAACAGAGGACATAGCTATAAACTGAATGTCGGAACTACCCATAGGGTGATTGTTAAAGGGTGTAATGTAAGCCTATCGGTGACATAAAGGACCACTGAAGTGTAAAAAATTTGGAATTACCCCTATAAAGTCACCTGAAACAATAACACGAATACAAGGTAAAGAACGAAGAAGATTGGTGGGGAGTTGCCAATAACAAAAAACTTCTAGAAGCTGCCGTCCAGCCCTCCTTTCAAAACGCTCCTATGCCTAAAATATATATATAAACCTACTTTTTTTTATAAAATGTCAAGGATTTGATACTGCAGTAGAACAGTTAAACATATTATACAGTTAAATATAAAGTATGTAGGTAGTATCTTATGAATGAAATAAGACTGTCTTAGTGACATAATGAAGATATCAGAAGAGATGAGGTAGAAAGATTAGTAATACTAAACCTGTGGTACAACATATGATCATTGCCACACCATTATCGGTATGTCACATGGTGGATGGTGTGGGAGGTGGTTTTTTTACAGGTATCTTAAATTATATCAATCAAGATTATATTGTCATTTCAAGTCTAAAATTGGACATATTTGGAAAATTAGGTGTAAGTTTAAGGCCAAACACACAATGTTTCTTTAATGTGTTTAATGGGCTGGAAAAATGGTGGTTGGGTGGGTTACATGTGGGTTCTTATGTATTTATTTTTTTGTGGGTGTGAAGATTGCTTGGTTTAGGGAAAACAAATAATTATGTTTATTTACAGTTTAGGGGAAACAAATAATTGTGCTTATTTACTGACAAAGTGCAATGATCTGAAGCAAGACAGAAAAGTATGCCGAGTCTAGAAGGAAGGTTAAGTTTATGTTTACCTGCATGCCTGTGTGGTTCCCAGTCAATAATAGGGCGCCTGTTTATTTCAGCAGAGGGGTAGAATGACCCTAAATTCATGTTCAATTTGTCATTGCTCTTTAAGACTTCATCGTGACCCCTGTGTTGTTTCAGTTGCTGCTTAAGTGTTGGCAGAAAACATGATTTGACCCCAAGAGCAAATGGAGTGCCTACAACTGAACAGGGCTCAATTTCAATGACAGCAGGGCTTTTTCCCGGTATTTTGGGAAAAAAGGACCCTTGTAAATTTGGGAAATTTCTATTGTAAAAACGACCAAATTGGGATTTTTTTTCATCGATAAAATAAGTTAGGGTGAGGTAAAAACCTAAAAGATATTATGAGAAACACTATTACATCAATAACATACCACTTATATTGATGCAGCGTCTTCCACAAGGCATTTGGGAGCATATTCGATAATTCCCCCTATCCCTTAATCCTAATTTAATTTCCCGCTACTCCTTAACTGACTCCCTGTCCTTTGATCTCTCTGCCCTATCCCTTCAAAACACCAAGAAACCTGCAAAATGCTCATTGTGGGCTATACTTCTTAAAAATCCTTTCATATACTTCAGATTGCATCTAACCATATCATGATCCCTAAAATATTGGTCACCCTCCCACACCCACCCCATGCTATTCAAATTTAATTTCCCTCATCTCTTAAATTATTGCTGTGGAAGATCCCGTGATTAGTATGTAACATAATGGATGTATCAGTACAACATACACGTAAAAAAAAAAAAAAAAAAAAAATTGTTTTTTTAATTGGAAATTTTTTCAATATTTTTTTCTTCGGCCCCGTGGGATGCCTAGGAAACGCCCTGGATAGTAATGTATGTTCTAAAAATAAATTTAAATGGTCAATGATTTCTGACAAACAGTTCATTACTTAAATGGTATAAAAGTATAGGATATTTAGTGCATAAAATACACGTCTACGAACGGCAAGACGATTTTTTGATATGTGCCATCCTCCGATGTCTAGGGTGAATCTATAAACGTCCGTATGTAAAAAAAGCACTCAAAGATGTCAAATAAATGAGTCTAAGGTATATTATGTCGGACATCGTCTAGAGTGAGTTACACAATATAATCATGACAGTGGGTTTTTTTCCTATGTTTTGGGAACATAGCCCATACAGTCAAATTAGGGAATTACAGCGCGATTTTTTTTGCATAAAAATGGGGAAACAAAACAATAAAACATTCATTTCATAATTGAATCTCATACTGTATATAGTAAAACATGATCAACAGCAGCATTTAAAGTATTTCATACTCAATACTTGTCAAACTTTTGTCAAACTTTTGATACTTTTCTGTGCGTTTTTCTTTTCCTTCTTTCAGTTGGGAATTTTTGTCTCAAAATTGGGAAATGTTTCGGCATTGGGAATATGGCCTAATATCGGCTATGAAAAACAGCCTGAAAAAAACACTGTATGACATATTGAACACTGAGATTTAGTCAAGATGTATCCCTGTTTGCAGTAAACTGTTCTGCAGGTGAGAAGGTTCGACGATCATTCAGCATATTTTTATTTTGATGTGAAGGTGGAGGGTGGGCCTTTGTCCATTCCTGCTGGCTCCAATGACCTACTACTTTTGGTGCACGGTAAAACCCAATTCAACTGAACTCCAGTTTAAACATGGGCATCAACAAGGTAGCTGTACCCAAAGTGTTTATGGTCAGCTTCTCATATTATCAATTGTGTTTCTGATGAATACCAAGCAAGCAAAGGTTTTCAGAAAGAATTGAATTGAATGTTGTTTAACGGCTCATCAACACAGTATAGGTTATTTAGAGCTGCCCCAGAGAGAGGGGAAGGATACATAGGAATCCGGGAACCGTGCCCTACTCTTATTATTGAATAGATTCCTATGGTTCTTTAACGTGCTCGGAGGATAGACCGATACACGGGACCGCCCGGTTTACGTCCCCATACGACGGACGAGGCTAAGGAAAAGTGTCTTGCCTAAGAACACACCGACGAAACTCAGTGGCACCACGGAGGATTGAACCCGGGGCCTCCGGTTACAAATCCGGCGCGCTACCGACTGAGCCACGCCAGCCCTCTTTTCAGAAAGAAGAATAACATAACATCTAAATATTTGAAAGAATTACTATTCAACTGAATGCTTGCAGTCTCATCCGATTTATTGGTTATTACCTTTCCTCCCTTCATAATTAATTTTATTATATACTTCCCAGTAAAATAGTGGATTGAACTATATTCTCATTGTTTATAAATATAAGCTTATATTCTCACTGCCGGAAAAAATGGAACTACTTTTTTCTACATTTGCTTATAACAGTCATAATTTGTGTTTAGAACTATATTCTATGCGCACTAAATATATGTAAATCGCCTCACGCGCTTGCGTTACTATATTTATCCGCGAAATGTTAAAGGGGAACTGTCGGAACGAAACATATTTTCCGTTTAAAACAGTTTAGGCCAGATAGAAAAATACCTGTGTTTCTGGTTACTCTGTTGAAAAAATTAGGGTAGGTAGGTAGGTATTTTTTTTCTCTTTTTTTTTTTTTTTTTTTTTTTCATGGATGTCAAAACTAATCAGATTCTATTTTAATATATATAGCATCTTTGCTAGGGGCTTAATTAAGTTTTAATTGAAAAATACTTAAAACATGTTTGTTTTCAACAAATAACACGGAAATCTTTTCTTTTTTTATGATAAAAAACTGTAGGGTCGGCGCCAAAAAATAGGGACGGTCGGGTAACCAGAAACACAGGTATTTTTCTCCCCGGCCTTAATTAGTAGTGTTGCATGATAAAAAGTAAATAATAAATAGAATATTTGCTGGTTTGTCGTGAATGTAGGATTTATTTTCATCTCTGAGAAAACTTCACGAGAAAATATGTTTTCTCTTTTTTCACTCATGCTAAAGCACTCGTGAAAATATGTTTTCTCACTTCTCGATGAAAATAAATCCTATATTCACTCCAAACCAACAAATATCATATATGTATTTAATTTTCACTATGTGAAATTCCAGTCATAGCATCCATTGTATTCATACCACTGTTGTCATGCAAGTCTATAGATGCCTACCATTGACATCAACATGTATGTATTTGAAAGTAACAAAAGTAAGAACATACCTTACCTACTCTGGTTTAATCCAATTTTATTCTAACCATCCATAACACTGTTTGTGACAGTGAAACCCACAGATTCATTTAAATTATATACACCTCTACGGTTACTAATACACTGAATGAATGAGTGTTTACACTTTTTTATCCCACACATTTGTGTATCTCCATGACAGTTCAGGTCGAGTGAGTCAAAATATGAATGAAAAACTAAGTGCAGTGTGTGTGTAGTGTTATGTAGATCTATGATTCACTGATCAATACAGTGACAACAGGCTGCAACAGCCATGTCGATATAGACAGAAATAACCATGAGCAGAAATACAAACGCACTTAATTACAACAAATATTATTAACCATACCAATAAAACTGTATCCACATCAACTTGTGAAGTTCAGGGATTTAATGAGAGCGGAAAGATTAAGTCTTAACTTTAAATAAACGTTCATGACTGACTGAGATTAAGTTAAATGTATAGAAAAACTATAGTAATTCCCACTGACGAAATATAATCAGTTTCGATGATCAGGATCTTAAAAGCTTTAAGCATTTTGTATTTAATCCTAAAGCGTAGGACTTGTTAGTTATATGAGCCGTTATGGTGTTAAGTTTGTGATAAAAAATTCAATAAACTGGTAGTCTGGTCTTTATAGCCTATATTTATGGTTTCAACACACGACCTTAAGTGACCTTTTTAATGAATAAATATTAGATAACTAGGTAAACCAGACCTAAGACCTGGTTTCCATATCACTAACATGCTTCAATATCAATAGTAATACACTCCCTGGCTGTACAGTGAAGTGAATATCAAATATAAACAATTTTCAAAGCTATGTTACTATAGCAACCAATTTAGTCAGTTGATTATGAACATAATAAATGATTAAGTGAAAAATATTATGTATTTTACTGAGATAAAGGTTGTGACTAAGATAACATATTCAACTAAATTTTTTGTATGGACATATGCATTGTATAGTAAAAAGACAACAAGAGGCTGATAAACTTGTCCCATTGTAGGCACTTACCTACAACAATAACATAACTGGGTGGGGTAAAAGGCCCACAGGGTGAAGCAAATGGTGACTCCTGGGATTGGAATATTATACATTGTCAAATTGTTGATGCATGGCAATTGTGAACATTGCAATAGCATGGCATCAAACTGGTTGTTCATGGATTGGTTTTATTTCCTCATTCCTATTACTCATTCCAAATTGTTTTCTCTCATTCCGATCATTTTATTCATTGTTTTGGGGTTCCTTCTTTCAATCAATATCAAAGTAAAAGTGAGTTTGAGACTGGCGGAACAATGACAAACATGGCACTCTGTTGAATACCTGTTCGAGTTTGACCGATTTTCCTCTATTCATTTTAACTGAATATATAGAAACAATTTTGTTTGAATGGCATTTTACGTTACTTTTAGCAAATGTCAGGGCATATTTGATGGTCGATTGTTTAGTAGTGGAGGCAGACCACCCCATTTTTCCTGGGTAGAACCAGTACTGTATAGCTCCCGCCAATCGTAAGAACCAACACTTTCTCACTTGACAAGTCAAGCTCACAGTGGGATTTGAACATGCAGCGGTGAGAGGCAAGAACGTTTTAGATGCAACGTCTTTACTATCCACAGATGCGCTATGTAGAAACAAGATGTGGTTGACGTCTTTTTGTGTTGAAAATGAATCCAACCACAATACAAGCATTATGGAAAATCACACAGTTCAAGATTCTACAGTTTCTTTCCACCGATTTCAAATCCCTGACATCTACTTTACAGGGTTCGCCACCAACGCTAGCCCAGGCCTTTTTTATCTAAAAATTGTGAAGACTCCTTAGCCTGGTCATTTTGTGGAAAAAAAAAGCATTCTGTCTAGTAATTTGTGAAAACTGAAAGATTAATTGTTAAAAGTGATATTAGTCAATACATACATACATTGATTTTTTTTAGAGGAGGCAGGGTTGTACAAATCCTATAGCCCGACGCCCGGGACTAGTCCAAAATCAAAGTCGGACGTGTCACTTTTTCAAAGATTTCAGTCCCGGACTAATCCAATTTTAAATAAAAAGAGAGTCGGGCGTGCGTGTAAATTTCAGTCCCAGATTTGTCCAATTAACAATGTTGGCCACCTGTCATAAAACAACCCCAGCACACTTCTCAACGTAATCCTTTAATTGCACTCGCTTATGTAATGCAATAAGCATCTACAGTGGCGATCAGCGATGACCCTAGGCAATTTTATCAATAATCAACCATGCCGAAAGTCCCGCCTCCAAATTACTTTGACAGTTGGCATTGTCGACATTATCCAATCAATTGAACCGATCTATTTTAATCCAGACCCGCTAGCCAATGAAACGACTACTACAGGTAAATCACATGTTCGTCACATGATTACCTATTCATCACGTGGTGAGCTGAAAATGGTAATACACTCCTCAAACAATTACAATAACACATTGATTAATTAGCAATCAGGCCGATTTGTCGGCAATAATTCGATGAGTAAAGAATTGAATTGAATTTAATTGGGTTTTAAGGCGAACCAACACATGAAAGGTTATATGGCGCCTAACAAGCATGAACATGCCAGGCTCATCCTCCATGTACATCGAGATAAAATATGGAGAATGGGCCTAGAACCGTCTCACCCTGAACTGCAGAGTTGCTGCAAATTCTATCGTAGAAACTCCATTTACGCTGGAGCCACGTTTATTGTTTTTCTGCCACTGCTCTTTTGATGTGAGCGAGATGGTACCTGAAACAATGCAGGGGTCATGATGAAGACCTTTAATGCACAAAAAATGATAAAATGAACATGAATTTGGAGGGATTCTACCCCTCTGCCTACCCCTCCAAAGGGATCTGCAGTGGCCCTATGATGAGTAAAGAAACTAAGGACGTTTGATAATGGAAGCATGTTTGATATGAAACGGTAGGTGTGATTTTTTGTTGTTTCTCAGTGTATTGTTGAGCGTAATTGTAACAGACAGGAAATGCGGGTTGGGTAACAGTTTGTGTATAGTTAGTGTACTAATTACGTTCGAAGAATTGAGTTGTAAAAAAAATGAAATAAAAACAAAACGAAGTGATATACAAATTATACATAATCAGTTTGATTTCGAATTTGACAGTGCAGGGCCCTACCTTCACTTTGGGGGAATGGGGCCAGGGCCCTCAGGAAGGGAAATTTTGCGTTGTTTTCATATCAAAGGGGAATTTCTAAGAAACACAAATTAGTGTGTTTTTTATTATTGAAGTGGTACCAAGAATTTACCATTCCAAATTTCAAATTGTATGCTGTTTTCCTGTTTTTTTGTGTTTTTTTATTTTAAGAGGGAATTTTTCACAGGAAAAGGGCGGAAAATATATAAATTTAGGGGAGGGGAAAGGGGCCGAATTTTGGCCCCAAAAACGGTCAAACGACGGCCCTGCAGTGCTAATGATTACATTTCAAAAATGAGTTTGTTGAACTTTTTTAGTGTTAAAAATAAGGAAAATATTCAGAGTGAAAGCGAAAGTGAAAGTAAAAATAAAAAGAGGAAAAAATGTAGAATGTGATACACAGCCAATCAAAAAGTCAAAATCATCTGGTGTAGTGGACAAAAACATAAAAATAAAATGATTATATTGATTCACATGTTATTTATTTTTTGCATTAGGTAAAATGGTAATAAAGTTAAGAATCTCATCTGTAGCCTCTTACCTATTTAAAGTTATGACTATTTTTTCTCTCCATTAAATGATTATCTGAACTGTAATATGAAACTCAATATCTATACATCGAAATTTAAAAATGCAGATGTGATTCTTACTATTGCTACTGTTTCACCCAATGGCAGTCTACAATCTAAACTGAAACATACATTAATTGTCTGAAGAATAAATAAGGATTGTTTCATTTACTGTGCATAATGAATTGTAATGAGTATGCAAATCCGTTAAAATTAGACGCAATTTTTAACATATTGAGAAATCGAAAGAATTCAGGACTAGTGACAATTTTTTTTGGGACTAGTCACTTTTGACAGGGTGACTAGTCCCGGACTAGTGGCTAAAAAAAATATTTGTACAGCCCTGGGAAGACACTATAAAACAAATGTACAACTAGAGGGGGTTGTTTTTGTAACAATATATGTCTACCCCAATAATTTATGAACCAACCTGGCTGAGTGTTGCGCTCTGCACGTGGTCTTGATATGGTGAGCATTTGTGTCAAGTTATTTCAAAATCCCTCATGCGGTTCAAGAGATATGGAGAGGACACAAAATATAGTGCATATGACCTTCGACCTCTAAGTGACTGACCCTGACCTTTAATGGACGTGGGCTGGAAGTTGCGCACTGCACGTCGTCTTGATATGGTGAACATTTGTGGCAAGTTATTTCCAATTCCCTCTAGCGGTTCAAGAGATATTGACGAGACATGAAATATAGTGCATATGACCTTCGACCTCTAAGTATAACCTTGACCTTGAACGGACGTGGCTGGAAGTTGTGCTATGCATGTCGTCTCGATCTGGTGAACATTTGTGGGAAGTTATTTCCAAATCCCTCAAGCAGTTCAAGAGATATGGAGGAGACATGAAATATAGAGCATAATGACCTTCGACCTCTAAGTATGACCCTGACCTTGAACAGACGTGGCTGGAAATTGCGCTCTGCATGTCGTCTCAATCTGGTGAACATTTGTGGCAAGTTATTTCTAAATTCCTCAAGCGGTTCAAGAGATATCATATGGAGGCGACACGAAATATAGTGCATATGACCTTCGACCTCTAAGTGTGACCTTGAGCTTGTACGGACGTGGCGGAAAGTTGCGCTTTGCATGTCGTCTCGATATATTGAACATTTATTTTAAAATCCCTCAAGCGGTTCAAGAGACACGACTTTTGATGGATAAGGCTGAAACATTTAAACGTGTACACGTTTACGTGTGCAATTTGGTCCTAAACATTTGCAAAATCAGTAAACGGTTACACAAGTATTCTTTGTGTTTTATTCCCAATAATCCCAATAAAGGTTTTAAAAAACAGTGTTCTTATCCGAGTTATATTATAAATCCCGTTTTTGTGAACTAATTATTTTTGGAAGTTTTATTGAATTGATTGAATTGGATTTTATAGTCGCACCAACAGCTAGCCGCAACTTTTCAGCTTCCATTGGCGGAGGAAGACCCCAGGTGCCCCTCCGGGAAGTTTTATTGTACAGATCCAAGTTCCTTTGAGATTACCCCCAATACAGTTGATTTTATCATTTCCCGCAAAATGTAAACACATTTTTAAATATAGAAATGCGCCCTTTATTTGGAAAACATAGTACAGAACGAGAGTCTCGCCCGATGTCATGACCCACAATGGCCGACAATTGGAAAATATTTGAGTGGCCGGCTGATAATTTTGATTCGTAATGTCGACATAGTAACTAGCCTAGGATTGTCGCCAGCCTTCATTTATGTTGAAATTTCAAGAACTTACGTTGGTGTCAACATAATTTACACATTATGATAGTCCATACTTGCCAACCGTCCCGATTCTGGCGAGACTGTCCCAATTTTGAATTCTGAAAACAACTTGATTTACAATAAGTGTTTGAGTAAGTTTTATGTCATTTTGGACCGAAGAATGCAGGAAATTGCGTCTCAGAATCAAAAAAAAATTGGGGGGTGAGGATGGGTGCCCCCCGGTCCGTGTACACGGTTACAGTTTGTGTACCCAATATGGGTGAAGTAATAAGATGCATAATGCTATAACAAATCCCAAACCAAAATTATAGATATATACATGCTTACATGCAAACCTAGATCTGCCTTTATTGCACAATTTATGGGCCATCACAATTTGGGTTCCATTGGAGCCCAGAATTTGCAAAAGACAAAATTACATATCCAACCCTTTACAACATACTATAAGGAAACCAATTCCAAAATTTAGTTCAGCTAGGACAAAAAATGTAAGAGATATAGACCTGTAAACACAGCTTACACGCAAAATTTGATGTGAAACAGATATATTTTAAGGGCTATCAGAATTTGGGTTCCATGGGAGCCCAGGGGTTACAGGAACCAAAATTACTTAAGCAGCCCTTATGATAATGCTATAAGGAAGCTAATGGCCAAATTTGGTTGTGCTAGGGTAAGAATTGTAAGAGATATAGACTTGTAAACACAGCTTACATGCAAAATTTGATGTGAAATGGGGCACATTTTATGGGCTATCATAATTTGGTTTCCATGGGAGCCCATGGGTTACAGGAACCAAAATTGCTTATGCAGCCCTTAAGATAATGCTACAAAGAAGCCCATGAACAAATTTGGTTGTGGTAGGATAAGAAATGTAAGAGATATACACTTGTAAACACAGCTTACACGCAAACCTTAATGTGGGACGCCGACGCCAAAGCCGACCCCGTGGTGATTACATAAGCTCTCTTATTCTTCGAATAGTCGAGCTAAAAATGTAATGCCAAAATGAATATGAACGAAATCTGACTAAATTAATGACTTTGCATGTGAACTAATTTAAGGCCTAAAACAAGATGCTCTACTAGCTCAACATAAAGTTTATGTATAATATCATTCAACCGGAACATGGCGATGATATACCAACTAGGCTTGGTACTGATCATCCCTGCCAAGTTTTGTTGAAATCCAGCCAGAGATTCAGGAGAACTAGTCTGTACAAAGTTAGTGTATTAAAAAAATTAAAGAGACATAACTCTGCCAAAATTCATTCAGCAGAACACGGCAATGATAGCACCAACTAGGCTTGGTACTGATCATCCCCACCAAGATTCGTTGAAATCCAGCAAGGAGTTCAGAAGAGACTAATCTGGACAAAGTTTGTCTATTAAAACCTTTAAAGGGTCATAACTCTGCCAAAAATCATTCAACCGGAATATGGCGACAATATGCACAACTAGGCTTGATACTGATCATACTTGTCAAGTTTCGTTGAAATCCAGCCAGGGGTTCAGGAGAATCAGCAAGGAAAATGTTTGTGTATCAAAAACCTTTAAAGGGCCATAACTCTGCCAAAAATATGTAAACCGGAACGCGACAATGACATGCACAACTAGGCTTGATGCTGATCATCCCTGTAAAATTTCGTTGAAATCTGGCCTCTCGCAGACAAAGTTTGTGTATTAAAACCTTTAAAGGGCCATAACTCTGCCAAAAATCATTCAACCGGAACACGGCGATGATTTGCACAACTACACCTGGAACTGATCATCCCTAAAACGTTTCGTTTAAATGACAGTCAAAGTGTTCAAATGATTGATGGATTGATGTTTTCGTGCGTATTCCAATAATAACAAAAATCAGATTTTACTTCCGATGTTTATTTTGACTAGGACGTTACATAATTATCAATACAGTGGAGCAGTAAAAGAGAACGCTACATACATGTAGTTGAATATGTATGCTATACCAGGCTATACTATCGTATAGTCGTCTGGGCGCTTTCTTGTTTACTTTTAAAAGCGTTTGCGTTGTGCAGACGATTAAAATGTCGAAACGGGGACGTAAACCGACAAGTGAGTTACCGTTAAGAAACACTTCTGAAATTAACACGTGATTAGTGTTTCTGTGGAATTAATCATTAATAACAGTCTATTAAATCATTTTAGAATTATTTTATCTTTAGAATTCTGTGATTCTTGATTTCAAGAAATTCATTCCTCAATGAGTCATACAAATATTTTAATCTGTTGCTCACAGCAATTAAAAGGCTCATTGTGTTCTGAGAACACATTGAGCTGCGTGTAATAGCATGATGTGATGTCATAATAGCATGACGTGATGTCGTAATTATCCAGTGTGTGATGTCATAATACCAGAAAGTGATGTCATGATAGACGCAACCAAAGGAAATAATGAATGAAGCATTCTGATTGGTTCAGTGATAAAAATTGGACCAATGAAACCAGTTTAATTGAAAGCTCATTGTATTCTCAGAACACACTGAGGTTTTACTGGACATTGAGTAGTGAGGTTCTTGAAACACGGTAACACAAAATTCTAATGATAAAATAATTCTAAAATGATTTAATAGACTGTTTAATAAGATTAATCATTGACAAACCACTGCCATGAATAAAAAGTCAATAAAGCTCACATAAAGACGGGTAAGTTACCTTGCTTGTTTAATATTTGATCCCCAAATCACCCTATTATTTTAGAAAAATTGAAATCACACAATTAATTTTAATTTCATGGGTGAAATACCCAATAGGTCAAAAAGTTATCTGGGGCACTAGACAATTATAATATTTTGATTATCTCACACAAACTGTAGTCTGTAGTATTACCGGCCGTGTGCCTATTTCAGCAAGAACAATCTAAATATAAAGTTTAAAGACAGGGGGGTTCAAAATTTGATGAAAGGGGCATAACTCTGCATTAAATAATTGTTAAGGAAGAACTGTATAAAGTTTCATGACCATCAGTCAATATTCTGCTAAGTTATGTTGCAGAATAAACTTTTATGAAAAGGGACATAACTCAGAGTCACTGGACATGTCAACGGGATTAAATAACTGATAAGAAAAAAATGTATAAAGTATCATAAGTATCATAACCATAAGTCATATTTTGACAAGTTATGAGTAAGTTCATGTTGTAGGTTAAAGTTTTATGAAAAGAGAGATAACTCTGCTGAAAAGAAAGCTAGAGTTATTGGGCATGTGTTACAACATTCAGTGGTGTATGTGAAGTTTCATGAACATAGGTCATATGCTTTTTGAGTTATGGCCAGTTACATGTATGAACTTGGCCAGGCTGCAGGTTAAAATTTTATGAAAAGGGGCCAGTATTTTTTTCCCTAATATAAGTGGTACCGAAAAACAGTACCACTCCTGATGGCAAAAAGTACATTTTTCCCAATTGGAGTGAAAAAAATCCCAATCATTTCGTGTTTTTTGTCTTTTTTTAAATAAAAAGAGCGAAACTTTAAACAGAAGACGGGGGAAAATATATACGAGGAGCGTTCATTATATAATGCAACTAGCCGTCGTATTCACCTTGTGTGAGGTTTACACGCGAAATTTTAAAATGATCTTATAGAATGAACCTTTAGTGACATTTTCTGAAAATTGTATTAAAATCAGTGAATATATAAGTCTATGACGACTGTTTAGTTGGGACCTATTCATTAAACTACCTTAAAAAAGTGCAGAAAATGTTAATGAATTTGCATAGGTTGTAATGTTGGATTCTAAAAAAAATGCATTTTGCAGCAAAGTAATTTATTCAAACTTTTGTTGTAACTAGAAGTATGTGTAAATATTACGTAAACGAGGTTTCAATACAAACAAGAGGTCAATGACCGTGAAGCTCTACTGATTGATTTTGATTTCAGGAAGTAGTCGCTATAAACTCGTTTTTTGAACATTTATTTTTAGCCGTGGCGGCCATCTTGAAATTCCTGCCGACCTGAAATTAAGCTAGGATCAATTAGACATCAAGAGCAACATTCCTGTGAAGTTTCATGAAAATCAGTCAAGTAGTTTCAGAGGAATAGTCGCTACAAGTTTTCATTATATAACTCTATGTAAACAAAGATGGCCGCTGACAGCCATGTTTAACATCGAATCAAAATGATTTTTGACAAGGACCAACATCATGTCATGCTGATCATTTTAGAAAAAGTCCCATATCAATATCACTTTTAGTTTTCAAGAAGTAGTTGCTACAAACTTGTATTTTGAAAATCTATTTTTAGCCATGGGGCCATCTTGAATTTCCGTCCGACCTGAAATTTTACTAGGATCAATTAGACATCAAGAGCAACATTCCTGTGAAGTTTCATGAAAATCTGTCAAGTAGTTTCAGAGGAGTAGTCGCTACAAGTTTTCATTATATAACTCTATGTAAACAAGGATGGCCACTGGCAGCCATGTTTAACGTTGAATCAAAATAATGTTTGACTCGGATAACCATCATGTCATGCTGATCATTTTAGAAAAAGTCCCATATCAATATCACTTTTAGTTTTCAAGAAGTAGTCGCTACAAACTTATTTTTAAAAAATCTATTTTTAGCTGTGGCGGCCATCTTGAATTTCTGGCCAATCTGAAATTTTGCTAGGATCAATTAGACATTAAGAGCAACTTTCCTGTAAAGTTTCATGAAAATCCGCCAAGTAGTTTCAGAGGAGTAGTCGCTACAAGTTTTTACTATATAACTCTATGTAAACAAAGATGGCCGCTGGCAGCCATGTTTAACGTTGAATCAAAACGATTTTTGACAAGGACCAACATCATGTCATGCTGATCATTTTAGAAAAAGTCCCATATCAATATCACTTATAGTTTTCAAGTAGTAGTCGCTACGAACTTGTTTTTTAAAAACCTATTTTTAGATTTGGTGGCCATCTTGGATTTCACATCAACATGAATTTTTGCAACATTTCTGTAAAGTTTCATGAAAATCCATTCAGTAGTTTCAGAGTAGTAGTCGCTACAAAAAAAAGTTTAGGGACAGACAGACAGACGGACAGACGACGCACCACGGCATAAGCTCGACTGGTCGAGCTAAAAATCGATATAGTCCAAGGCAAGAAATGCCGTTTTCTTGGAAATATAATATAATAAAAGTCCTGAAAATATCAAATTTCAATAAAAATAATAGTCAAAATCAGTTTGAAGATATGACGGAAAATGGTTTTAAATATATGGATAACGAATTGAAGGGATACTCTAAAGATTTAATATAAAATCAACAATTTTAGTTTATACCCCGCTCCAAAAATATTAAAGCCTGAAGTTGGCCTTCGCTTTTAAAGCATAAAATGTAAGCTAAATTTTGTGGCACTGACAACATTTAAGGAGCAATAAACTCAAAAATAAACACATTACAAATAAAAACTACTTACCTTTTCATATGGTAGATATAAACGTTTGTGGTTTAGGCCATATTTGCCGTCGAAATTAGATTTTTAGTCAAAATAGTTTTTTTCCGTTTTTGGCGTGTTCAGTATCATTTACATGTCTTAAAAAAATGCCCTCAAAACACATTTTTTATTGGATTGAAGTATCTGAAACTTGATAAATTAATGGGGGAAAGTTTAATTTAAGTTAATCAGTATCAACAACTACAGCAATGGACCATAATTAAATTTTAGGACCATAGTTGCATTATATAATGAACGCCCCTCGTATACGCCTATTTAGGTGAGGGTAATGAAATACTACAAGAGAATGTATACATGGTAAGGTGTTTGCAAAGTATTTAATCATACAATATTTCTTTTGTTTGATAGTGGAAAATGCCCAATTTATGGCAAAACAATGTGAAATTTCCCAACTGAATGGGTATGGATACCATTCCCAAAAGGGTGAAAAAAAATGCGGGGGGGGGGGGGGGGGGGGGGGGGGGGATAACTCTGCCGAGATTAAAGTCAGAGTTATTGGACCTTTGTAAAGATATTCCTTGGGATAAGGTGAAAATGTGTGTGAAGTTTCATGAACACAGGACAAATACTTTCAAGTTATGGTCACGGTAAGGTTGCATGTTAAAATGTGACGGATGGACGATGTTGACGGACAAAGTGATCCCTAGGCAGGCGACATGAAAATGAGGTAATAGCCATAGCTTAAAAAGGCTAAATAATTTCATTTCCGTATCATTGCCATTTCAAACTCTTTAATATTAGAGAAGTGTAGAGTATGATATAACTCACTAACCAAAGACTGAAAGAGAAGAATGACACGCCGATATAGTCGGTTTTCGTAAGCCACTGTTAATTTTAGACATTTACATTGTTTATGTTTGAAATAATCTCAGTCTTGGGCGACGTCTCGTTCCGTAATTGCAAACTTAAGCCTTACTCACACCTGACAATTTCTGGTTAACGTTGCTTTGATGTGTCAGTTGTGGGTTGGTTTTAAGTATCTTAGTATGGAATGACACAGCGGGAGATATTTCGAAAGGTTTTCTTTCCAGAAAAATATGTCTGCTGAAACTTGGACAGTCGCACAAAAAATGCCTATATAGGCAAGATATTCTTCTCTTTTGTGTGTTTTGTGCAAGCAAGCATGGTATTTAAGGTTTAGTCTATTGAAATACGATGGTTATTGATGCAGGTATTGCTTGATGTCTTCAGAAACCTACACATTCTATAAATAAGAATCGCATCGTAGCTCTATGGTAGGTACACACCATATGAGCTATGATTCTCGCAGCTATGTCTAACCATTCTGTTAGGGACCTAGGAATTTCACGCGCCTATCTGACAAAGACATGTTAGTCAAGTAAAAGTAGTGATAATTTGATGTAAATCTAAAATTAAAACAAATCTGGGAACAATTATAGTGAGGCATGTTCCACTCTGCTAACTGCAGAGTTGAACAGCTCTATTTTGGGTGGGGTATGGATGTCTGAACATAGGTCATTCCAACGACTGACGGTCAATTTTATAGGTCATTCCAACGACTGACGGTCAACTTTTTTGTGGTAGGGGAAGACCACCCCATTTTTCCTGGATAGAACCAGTACTGTATACCTCCGACCATCCATAAGAATAGACACTTTCTCACAAGTTCAGCTCCAAGTGGGATTCAAACCCGCTGCGGTCTGAGGCGAGAAGTTTTACAATGCAATGTTGTTAACCCCTGGACCAAGGATGCACCAGCATTCCAGTGAAATATTGTTCTGGCCCTGGGGCAGTATTAGTCTCATTTATTTGACGTCTGGGGTGCTTTTTTTAAATACGGACATTTATAGATACACCCTTGACCAAAAAACGTGTGGACAATTTCCGACTGTGGGTATGACCTCATTGGGCTGACAGACACCTGTGTTTTGTCATTCAAACAATACATAGTATCAAGATTTAAACTAATGTATTTCATATTAAAACTGTTTTTTGGATTAACAATTTTAGTGAAAACACAATGGTTACCATATTTGACAAAAACGAGGCGTTTTACAGCGAAATTATGTACCGGAGAGATATTTACATCGACACCGGTCGTATCTCGAGCAGTGTTGTTTTTTTTTTCATATATTTTTTAACATATACTGTAGCGTCTCTTCTTCCATACACTAGCCTTTTAAGGGATCTCTCGGTGTATTTTACTTCGTGCAGAATCAATATGCATTCAAGAAATCTGTAATAAACCACATTACCTCAACCCAAATACGGTAGCCGATTCAAGAATTGTTTTGATTTGACAACCATCATATATCGCTATTTTTAGCAACAAATGTCACGAAATTTTAGTGAACAAACGATATTTACGTCTACAACAATAGTACACTAATGTAATAGTATTTACCTCTAATGATTTCAGTTCTTCGAACGAATCCAAAACAACATTCAGTTCCACAATGATTGAATAAGGGCCACTATATTACTTTGATTCCACATGGTACAGCGAAAACGAAATGCTGATGTGTGACGTCATCATACATCGCGGCGGTAAATTCACTGACATGACACGATCCGTTTGAGGGTGCAAAGGAGTGGGGCGGAGAAGTCATTATTACCACTTATTACATTTCTATGAGTGAAAGATTGGGATTTCTCAGTGAAAGAATATTCATAATCGCAAAATATTAATAACTAACACCGAGCACAAAAATAACTAACGACTCTGAGTCATGACGTCAATAAAGTGTTGCTGACGTCGATGTCATCCGCCAATAACGTTCAATAAAGCAAATAATTTCTGTTAATAACAATAAACAGATTTATAATAAGCGGATTTGAAATGTAATAAGTAGATTATTTAACTGCTGGGTTCGTTTATAGGGAAATCCTTCACTTAATGGTATATGTGTTGTTGTTTTTTCACTGACTCGCATCTATCGAGCTGATGCGAGTGAGTGAAAAAAAAAACACGTTCGTGAAAAGAACCACACGTCTACCATCTCGTGAAGAATTTCACTATAATCGTTCACAGCAGTTAAATAAATCTCTATATCATGTTTAAGGACTTATTCATAATTTTGATAGAGCATCATCAAGAAAACTGACCAATCAGTGACCAGAAATAAGACATAACCAATACATTCTGGTAGGTGATAAACTCGGTCTTTATCCTTCATGTTCAACCAAGTTTACTGTTAAAATTAAGGTATCTACAGTGTGATTCTTTTAAAACCCTGCCTATTTCATGCACAGTCATGCAAAATGATTCAATATATATATATTTTAAAATCAAAATCTTGAAAATTATCGTCTTTTTACTCTGCCAAAGATTATTATTTTACTATAGAACCTAAGGATAAAAACCGAGACAAAGTCCAGACTCTATTGTGCCCATCGCGTCAGGTATACCTTGACGTGTTCGTTGGCGGACGGACTATAAACCTTAGAACTACACACACACACACACGGATAAAAACCGAGTAATACAAATTTTATCACCTACTGAAAATAAAATAAAATCTCAACATCTCTGTAATGCAAAATTATGAATTATTCTGTGAATTAGGCCATTCAGGGACGTAGCTGTCTATTCAATACTGGCACTTTCATATTCATTCGTTTAAACAAATTAAATCAGACGAAAGAAACGAAAAAAGAAACGAAAGAAAGAAACGATATTGTGCAGAAAGAAATTGTTGTGCAGTCACTCTTTGATTCACTGTAACACGAGCAGGTGAGAATATAAATACTTGCCTAAAATATATGAGTGACACCTTCCCCCAGACCTCACATAATCACAAACCTAATCATACGGAAATCATAAGTATGAATACATTTCTCCATTTATAAATCCAGTACCAGTTTGACTTCAAATACATCTGCTTGTATATTAATTCATTTTGGATTTTTTTGTGTTTTTTATAGCTTCTTCGTTATTCTTACATATTTTATTGAATAGATAAATTTATATAAAAAAAAATTAGTAATATGCAGAAACTCTGCTTTGAACTTAATAATTGAACTATTTTTTAATAATATAATGACTTGCAGATCTATATATGCAATTTATAGCCTTGGGCCTCGTCGTGTGTCCTTTTTATATAAATAGACATCTTTTTATATAAATAGTCACTGTAATGAAAGTGAAATTCGCGTATAGATCTATTTGGTTTGGAGCGGCTCTAGGTATGTTTTATTTAACCAATCAACTAAAAGAGTTGCAACATCTCCACATGATACATGGCGAACAACGCTTTAAATATATAAGGAACACGCAGCTCTAAATATTGAGGGCAGGGGATATATAACCCAACTCTTGAAAGTTCAATAAGAAATCGAAATTTCCTTCAAGATGATGTTTAAACTTGGTTTACATCGGCGTAGCTACTATTAGGCCATATAGGCCCGGGCCTATACATCAGTTTGAAAAATGAAAAAAAAAAGCAAAAAAAAAAAAGCTATAAAAACTGAAACTTTGTCATATGTTAATTCTCAAATTCGTCCAAAAAATGTTGCTTCAAATACCACACAAATTCTCTCTCAGATATACGCCAAAACGCACCATTAGCTAAGTTAAAAAAAAGCCTCCGAATCGCCCTAGTTTGTCTGGCCTATATATGCATTTCAGGTCAGCTACGCCCCTGGTTTATCTAGAAAAGTTTCAAATATACTCAAAGGCCGGTTCGTTTTTCAACCAGGAGACTTCATCTGAACAAACTTGATATATTCTATGACCATGGTTGGTCGTTCCTAAAAGCAACTATTTATACTGAAACCTAATTACTCTCTGATATATTCAAAGATTCGCGAACAATCGGTCTCGTTAAGCGTTTTCACTACAGATGTCTATGTATAAGATAGAGGCTATGAAGAGAAATCTTCACCATTAAGAAACCGAAAGGGAGGGATTCGGCTTAGTGTTTACGATAGGTTTTATCGATGGTTCCTATATACATATAGGTCACACTCTAAACCACAAAAGGCGCTGGTAGTAAAATCTTCATGAATAAATGGTGCAAGTATTTAAAATTCTGAACCAGTTGATAGGTTTAAAAAATAGAGTAAACACTAAATACTTTTTAACCCAATCCGATGGCTCAGAATTTCCAATACTAGCTACATTTATTCGTGAAGAATTTACTACCATCGCTCTTCATGGTTTAGAATGTGACCTATATAGAGACTACCGATAAAACATGTGGTAAACACTAAGCCGGATAGAGTCTATGAAGAGAAATCTTCGCTTCATAGCCTCTATCCTATACTTTATACGGACGAGTTTACTTCTTCTCTCAAGCTTGCCTGCCAAAACAAAAACACCGCTGTCTTCACGGTCAACCAGGGTTTTTTTCTTCTCAAAACTTAAGGATCTCCATCAACGAGGATCTCCATCAACGGAACTTTCCTGGTTCTTGGGGGCATGCTGCGGTTCATTTCATTCTAATGGATTTATATGAAGTATTTTACCCCAGAACTACATCGACTGGGCTAGAAACGAACTTATGGTCGAAATACCGGCTCCCTCCTCAATTTTTTACTATCACTGCTGATCTTGAAAATGGTCGAAATCCCGGCTCGCTCCCCTCCTCAAATTTTTACTATGAAGTAATAACAACTGTGAAGGAAATTAATTGTTTTAGATTAGATCTATAGCTTATATGTAAGAAAAAAATAATAATTTCCATAATTTATATTTTGTTTACTCTTGAAATGGACACGGATGCCCCCACTGAAAACAATCAGCAAAAAAACATAAAAATTGACGTGAAAAGGCCGTAACTATTGTAATAAAATCTCGACATCATGGGTAAACATCACGCGAAGCTAGTCGAAACAATCGGTTGAAAACTGTGAGAGGAGATAGGATAGACACACAAACTTTTCGGGACGGAAGGACGGACTGACTTAAACGCTATATGCCCCATAAAAACGTGGGGGCATAAAACAACAACACACATCTAACACAATTGTCCGGATAAATTTGTGTCACTTTTATTAACATTACTAAACGGTAAGATGAAGTTGAAGAAAACACTGTCACTTGTTGCATCACCTTTCTACTAATGAGGTTATGTCTTGTCACAATATTTCGGATGCTTTGTCTCTGACATGGCTATCCATCTATACGTTGCCCGACGTGACTCATCGATACAAATATATTTATATTCCTCACCGTGTCTGGAAGCTACGTGATCCCTTAACACATCTTTGTCTGCACGCAGATTCACATGCATTACACTTGTAGGGTGGGGGCATAAAACAACAACACACAACTAACACAATTGTCCGGATAAAGTTGTATCACTTTTATTAACATAACTAAACGGTAAGATGAAGTTGAAGAAAACACTGTCACTTGTTGCATCACCTTTCTACTAATGAGGTTATGTCTTGTCACAATATTTCGGATGCTTTGTCTCTGACATGGCTATCCATCTAAACGTTGCCCGACGTGACTCATCGATACAAATATATTTATATTCCTCACCGTGTCTGGAAGCTACGTGATCCCTTAGCACATCTTTGTCTGCACGCAAATTCACATGCATTACACTTGTAGGGTGCATCTTTGCGACAACCAGAACAATCCTGTTTTGAGGACAACTTTGTAGTGAAGCTTTTCTTACAGACTGACGCAGTGTTAAACCACGTGCCTAGTTAATTGGCTGTTTTCCAAAAAACAATAAAAACTCATTGTTACAGACATTGCATCTTTACTTCAGATGACCCCCAGACTGTTTCTTAATCATATGTTTACGCAATAATGATGCGGATTTGTAAGTTCTACTACAATCTGGAACGACTCATTCATGGCTGAAAAAAATGAAAGAAAAAAGTAATTAGGATAACTCATAGTCTCATATAGTATACAAAACAACGAATAAGTAGTGTTTTTTTACTGGTTCTTTGGGTTCCACGAGCCCAATATAGGTGGCTTTGACGTAGAATACCGCTTAAGCCGGTGCTAATGGGCTTGAGAGGTGTTGCGTCCTATATTACCTCAATACAACAGAACTGCTACTTTATTCTCTCGGTTATATGTTTGTTGCTTCCAAAGGATCTCCCTTGTCAGTATTTATTATTGGCAATTGGTCAGTTAAACAAAAATGAAAAGTCACTACTGGACGGTTTGAGAGTAAACGCATTGATTGTTCTAAATAATATTCAGATTATGTTTTTTTATAAAATAAAACGCATTTATTAAAAATTATAAATTCGAGTAAAAGTAAAGAAACATATTGTAAAAACAGTATATTTTTAAGATTTCATTTAAAAAACAAAAACAAAAATCCAACGTGCTTATAACACTCATCCGTTTTATGGTATTCAAACTAACTTTCGGTAATGAGGTACGATGTTACGTCTAAATAGTATAGTCTACTGTCTACACCGTTAACTTCTTCACTGTTTACATTTTCTCAAACGCTTGCCTAGTCTACACAGTCTGAACAACAAAAACACCGTTGTCCACACGGTCAGCCATGCTGTTTGTTTCCAAACTCAAATATCTCCATTAGCAGAACTTTAATGGGGACATGCTGCGGCTGCTTGCATGTAGATCTATACCAACTATTTTACCTCAGACTGTAAACAGACTGGGCTAGCAACTAACCCGGCTCTTCACATTTTGAAAATTGAATTCCGCCCACTTTGGACGCCGATTACGGACGTTTATATGGGCAGATATATGGCAAGTTTAATCACTATTTAGCGATATCGCTAATTCAATTAGCGATATCGCTAATTAAATTATTGATATCAAAAATTAGTTAGCGATATCAAGAATACATATCAAAAATACATAAATACATTTTTGATATCAAAAATTGAATTATCGATATCGATAATTCAATTTCAGATATCGCTAATTCAATTTTTGATTTCGCTAATTCAATAAGCGATATCGCAAATTCAATTTCAGATATCAACAATTAATTTTCATTTCTGGATATCGCTAATTTAATTTTTGATATCGGTAATTGAATTAGCGATATCACTAATTCTAATACTGATATCCGAAATTGTATTAGCGATATCAATAATTGAATTAGCGATATCCAGAATTGAACGAATTTGCCATATGGTAATTCAATTTTCGATATCAAAAAATCATTTCTTGATATCGCTAATTCAACTTCAAGAATCACAATGAACGCTCCCTAGTTTAGATTTTCAATCCCCAAAACAAACATTCCTAAATGTCCGCAGTTTTATAAAGGATAGACTGCAACTTGGTAGAAATTGAGAGGTTGTTAACGATAGAGACAGGAGGGACAAAGCTATTCGACTTATTGAATCTTCGGTACAGAATTTAGGCAGGATAAGATCTACAGTTGACGAATCAACTTAATATAACAATATAAGGATCCCGTTAGGCCAACTCTGCCAAGTGTGCGACGAAACAACGCAGCCAGTAGGGGACATATATTGAGTAGTCAGGTACCCTTCCCTTACTGCGCTCGCTACTCTCTCTTCGTGCACGACCCACGAAGAAAGAGTAGCGAGCGCAGTAGTGTAAGGGTACTAGACTACTTTTTGAGCGCTTACCATTTGGGGGACCAAAGCTTACACTGCCCCCGCCCCACCCTCACACTCTGAACTTTGGGCACCCAGCCACTACACCCCACCCCACCGGCTGCTACGCCTATGTATTTATTTTAGTTTTAGTAGTTAATTTTTGATTGACAATCTATATCATAAATGTTTTACACTATGCCGCGTGTAGCTATGGTTTAACTAGAGTAAGTTCGCATTATCCCTTACAGACATGCGCAGATCAACGACCATAGTTAAACTATAGTAAGTGATCGAAGTCCCTCAACTGTTCTCCGCCATGTTGAATTGCGCGCGAGACTGGTACCCTTTTGAAGCAGGGCCAATTTTTTTTAAAAGGGAGAAGTCCATATTCACTCTTACAATAATTCTATTTGCGATATCAAAAATTGAATTAGCGATATCAAAAATTGAATGCTTGATATCAATAATTGCTTTTCAATTTCTGATATCGCTAATTCATTTTTTAATTAGCGATATCAAAAATTGAATTAGCGAAATATATGGTATTTAGCGATATCAAGAATTGAATTATCGATATCGAAAAATGAATTTTTGATATCAGTAATTGAATTAGCGATCGCTAATTGAATTAGCGATATCGCTAAATAGTGATTAAATGTGAAAACGGCTTGCCATACAGATACCGGTGTGGTTCTAAGCATGTATGCGTGTTACCCTATGTATGTTGTAAACATATGATGAGATCAGCTATATGTTTATTATTGATTTTGACCTTGAAGAACAGTTAAAATTAGAAACATATATTTACCATATCAGGAGATTGTTTATCTTGTATGCAAATTCTTGTATGCAAATTCATTTAAGATAAAATGTAGACTGCTCTCATTGGATGAAACAGTTGAGGACCTTCAGGAACAGTCTATGACAGTAAATAAACATATTCTGGGAGCAGATCAGTTTCAGTATGCTTTATTAAAGCTAAATATAGATTTGGATGCCTTTAGAAAACATAATTGTGAGCGGATTTAATGCATATTGTGCTCAGTCATAAAAACAGCGAAATTGGATATTTGGACTAAACCGGAAATATTGGAAATTAATTTGGACTGAAAGGACAATTAATATTTGGATTAAAGGGACACTTACTGTTTTGGATTAAAGAGCCACCTTACTGTTTTAGATTTAGGAGACACTTACTGTTTTGGATTAAATGAACATTGGATAATGTTTTATTTAAATTTATTAAAAAAAAATGGATATTAATGAAAAACTGGATTTGTTCATTCTGTAAGTGAATATTTTATGTAAATACATTTGTTAATTACATTTTTGTGTTGCTGGTTTTGCTTCCTTTCTCTTACATTTAAAACTTATTACATAAATTGGGGGCTTGTCCGGGATAGAAACAATTTCGATGCGTTAATCATGTATACGTTGCTTTTGGCAATAATAAAACAATAAAAGCACAAAATTAATTGTACATTTATACATTTTCAATATTATAACACTGGACATTACTTTTACAGAGTGTTTTAATTGGAAAAGCCCGCGAGGTTTACACCCAGTTAACTGTAGAACAACGTTTCTCATACCAAACTGTTAAATATACTATCTTAAAAGCTTATGAATTGGTACCAGAAGTTTAGAAATTGTTAGAAAGAAGAGATCAAAATCATGTTGAATTTGCTCGAACCAAAGAACAATTATTTGATAGATGATGTGCATCCAAGAAAATTGAGCGCAATCATGATAAGTTAAGGCAACTCATTCTAATTGAAGAGTTCAAGAAGTGTATTAACAATGATGTTAAAACCTATTTAGATGAGCAAAAGGCTGAAACTTTAGAAGATGCTGCACGACGGCGGATGATTATTCGCTAACTCACAAGGTTTCTTTTGTTCAAAAATCAAGCCTTCGGCAGCATTCTTCATTTAAGAAACCCTCTTACTCGTACGGCAGTACTTTTAAATCTCTGTTTGGTACATGAGTGAGTCTAAACATCAAGCATCTAATGAGAATACTGATCAAAAATCCATATCTCAAATTACTTACAATAATTGCAAAAGGAAAGGTCACCTCATTTCTGAGTGCTTACTTTGTAGGAGCAACAAAAAGAAGGTGTAAAACCTACTGGAATCACCTCTTTAAGGTCTACACCCCAATCTTATCGCTAACTGGTGATTCAACCAAGCCTATCCATAATAAGACAGAATGCGAGATACAGGAGCTTCTCGGTCATTATTATTAGTAGATATAATGCATTTTTCTGAGAATAAGTATAAAAGCCGAACAGGAAAGGCAGCTTTCACAGAACACAGTAAACACAAACACACGCAAAACGACAAACAGGAATGACATGTTAATAAGGAATAAAGCATATGGCGTCACAAACACAGAAAGGGTTGACAATAGGGCTACCACCTTGGAACGCTCAGTGGAAAAAAGTCCGCTGGGGGTTTAAACCAGGTTCTAGGGTGCACCAAACCTCACGTTTACCCTACTGTCATCCCAATAAAACGGGACAGTGTAAATAAATAAATCCCCGCCATGAACTATTCTCTAACCAACAAGGCAGAGTTAATATGCAATATAAGTAAAACACAAAGATGCTCGTGTATATATGAATACAAAAAATAATAGCATAGAAAGCCACAAAGAAGTTACTCAATGAATTGGCAGAAGCCATAGCAACAATAGAATACACCATTGAGGGCACGACAAGACAAGTTATTCTGGTACTAATGTACTTATTCAAGGGGTAGATTTCGGTTATTTGACTGTCCCTCTCCATAATATGTATTTGCCATCCGATTTGGTTACTGAACCTGTGGCTGTGGAAATAAAATCTTCTTTGTCATTTGAAGGTGTCCATTTGCTACTAGGCAATGACCTAGCTGGAGATAAGGTCGTGGTTAATCCACTTGTATCTGACAAGCATTCGTTGGATCAATCCCCTGATCACGTTGAACATGAAATACCTGATTTGTATCCGGCTTGTGCAGTTACTCGAGCTATGGCAAAAAGAGCCACTGAGAATGATATTTCTTCTGACATTAACTTGACGGATATATTTATTGGTCAGTCTTATAATACAGAGGTTAACAAATCCCTTGATATTAGCCCATCTGAATCTCAGACGAACTACAGTGAAAATAACATTGAGCTACCAGATCATTCTCTTTCTATTAGTTTATTAGACAAAGATCATGACCAAACTATCGATATCACAACTTATAAGTGAACAGCATAGAGATCCTGAGATTTTTATTTTATCTGATAGGGCCATTAGTGAAGATGAAGCTTCACAAGTCCCAGTTTGTTATTTTACTAAAAATGGGATCCTGATGAGAAAATGGATGTACTACCTGATATCCCCACTGATGATGAATGTCAATTACAAAATTGTGATTCCTCGTTCATATCGTCAGGAAATTCTCAATTTGGCCTATGAAACTACTTTCAGATCACTTCTTGTAATTTTTATTGGCCAAATGTTTCACAATACTGTAGGTCTTGTCGTACATGTCAAATGGTAGGAAAGCCAAATCAGAAGATTCCCAAAGCCCATATTCAACCTATTCCTGCATTTGATGAACCTTTCGGTAAAATAATCTTGGACTGTGTTGGCTCTTGCCTACGACCAGGTCTGCTAATCAATATCTGTTGACGATTATGTGTGCGTCAACAAGATTTTCTGAAGCTGTTCCACTTAGGAATATTAAGATAAAGACTATTGTGAAGGCTCTGGTCAAGTTTTTCACATTAGGTGGCCTTCCAAAATATGTCCAGTCTGATTAAGGGTCAAATTCCATGTCTGGTATATTTCAACAGGTCATGCATGAGTTAGGCATTCGACCTTTTAAGTCTTTGGCTTATCATCCGGAGAGTCAAGGTGCTCTAGAAAGATTTCACCAGACACTGAAAAACATGATTAGGTCATATTGTTTTGACACTAACAAGGACTGGATGGGGGTATACTTTTCGCCGTTAGAGAGTCTGTTCAAGAATCTCTGGGTTTCAGCCCATTTGAACTAGTTTTTAGTCACACTGTTCGTGGACCACTTAAGTTACTCAAAGAGAAAAAGAGACACTTCTTTGAATCTTCTACAGTATGTGTCTGATTTTAGACACAAACTGTCAAAGGCTTGTGAGGTAGCTCAGTCTAATCTCAAATCATCTCAATCAAAAATGAAAACAAGGTATAATTTGACTGCTCAAGAAAGAAATGTCAAACCTGGTGATAAAGTTCTTACTTTATTACCTATTCCTGGAAAGTCGTTACAAGCTAGGTATTATGGTCCTTATACAGTAGAGAAAAGGATCAGTGATTTAAATTATATTATCAATACTCATGGAAGGCGAAAGCAACGTTGTCATATCAAAATGTTAAAATAATACATTGACAGAGATAGCCTTTCTTCACATTTAGTTAATGTAGTTTGCTTTGTCCCACTTGAAAATTCCAGATTACAGATTACAGAATGAGAATGAACAGTTTGACAAACATGATCATGGTTTAGCGAAATTACAAAACAGAGACATTTTGAAAAATCTTGACGAGAAACTGTCACATCTAGAACCATCACAGAGACATGAGCTAAAACAATTAATACATGAATATGAGCACTTATTTTCGGATGTTCAAACACGAACTGACACAATTTACCATGAATTCGATGGTGGAAATTCTACTCCAATAAAACAGCATCCATATAGAATGAATCCTTCTAAACAATATCTCAAAGAAGAAATTTACTACTTATTTGACAATGATTTCATTGAACCAAGTAAAAGTGACTGGAGTTCACCATGTATTCTTGCGTCGAAACCGGATAATACATACCTGATGTGTACTGACTATAGACAGTCAACAGTGTCACAAAAACTGAAAATTGGAAATGCAAAACACGTTAAAAAAGTTGATATCTTAAAAGGATTTTGGCAAGTTCCTCTCACAGAAAGAGCAAATGAAGATTCAGCATTTGTAACTCCAGATGAACAATTTCAACACAAAGTTGTGCCATATGGAATGGATCATCCATGGGAAGACCATTTACTGACCATTAGAAGTTTCATCGTCTTACTGATGCGAATTTAACCGTCAACCTCAACTAAAGTGAATTTTGTCGCGGAATTGTCACATTTTTTGGACATAAACCTATTCCGGCTAAGGTCAAGGCTATTTCTGAATTTCCTGTACCTACTTGCAAAAAGCAATTGATGCGTTTTTGCTGGTTATTATAAAAAATGTTGTCATAACTTTTCAGTCATTGCTGAACCTTTGACAAATTTATTGAAAAATGCCAACAGTCATTTGACAAATTAAAAGCCATACGGATGAGTGCACCAGTGCTTTCAGCACCAGCTTTCGAATTTCAATTTAAACTAGCGACATTGGTGCTGGTGCAGTACATCTGCAAGACAACAATGGTGTTGATCATCCAGTTTGTTACCTTTCTAAAACGTTCAACAAACATCAGAACAATTATTCAACTATTGAAAAAAGAGTGTCTTTCTCTCATTTTGGCACTACAGCATTTTGAAGTATATTTAACTTTCAAGAATATCTATTTAATAGTTGTTTTCATTGATTACAATCCACGCACATTAATAAATAAAATGAAAAACAAAAATAAGTTTGATGTTGCAAGAGTACATTATTGAAATAAGACCTAATCGAGGAAGAGATAATCTGATTGCGGATGCCTTATCTCGTGTTTAAGATACCTGTGTATATTTACATGTAAATCGTTGTAATTCAAAACATGTGTTGACAATACTTGTTTATTTTGAATGTGTCATGTTATTATATATGCTTTGATATATATGCTGATTTTGTCTGAGTCGTGTTCGGCCGTTTCCAAAGGTCCATTATCATACTCTTTGAGATAGTATTACATTGTTGCATTGTTTATTATATTTTATTCAAAAGAATTTATTACCATGATAAATCATTCTTTTTTCTTTAAGGAGGAAACTGTTACCCCATAGATGTTGTAAACATATGATGAGATCAGCTGTATATTTATTAATGAATTTTATACATTTTGAAGAACAGTTAAAATTAGAAACATATGTTGACTATTTAGAATAGTAGAATGCAAATTCATTTAAGATGAAATTTAGACTGCTCTCATGGGAGGAAACAGTTGAGGACTTTCAGGAATAGTCTATGACAGTATACAAGTAGACACTGGGAGCAGCTCAGCAGATCAGTTTCAGTATTCTTCATTAAAGTTAATTTTGATTTGGATGCTTTTAGAAAATATAATTGTGAGAGGTTTTAATACATATTGTGGTCATTCATAAAAACAGTGAAATTGGATATTTGGACTAAATCGGAAATATTGGAAATTAATTTGGACTGAAAGGAAAATTAACATTTGGATTAAAAAGACACTTACTGTTTTGGATCAAAGAGACACTTACTGTTTTAGATTAAAAGGACACTTACTGTTTTGGATTAAAGGAACATTGGATAATTTTATTTCGACTTATGCAATTATTGGATATTAATGAAAAACTGGATTTGTGTATTCTGTACTGAGTAAGTGAATATTTTTGTAAATAAATTTGTTAATTATATTTGTGTTGCTGATTTTGCTTCCTTTCTCGTTGCATGTCTGTTACAGTGAATGACCTAAATATCCATCCTATACAAAGGAAGAGGTTGACTTTATATGTTCATACCTCTCGCGTGTTTTGCTTGCCGCCAACTTCCTTCGACACGGTTTCCAAAAAGTATACACTGTTTCGACTATTACAGCGTAAAATGTGCTGAAAAAGAATACGTGTAACATCAAATAAACAAGTTCACGTTGTTATTGTTATTATCATTGTTTTTAAACCCCCCACCCACACCCACCCCTCTTGCCCCTCGTTAATTTATCTAGTTATTACAGTGCAATCGAACCTTAATTTGTTGAGCCTTCTAAGAAGATGACGTCAGTTATACATAAGTGACGTCTGCAGCACGTTACTGTAATGTCGTCATGACTCAACATCACAGTTAGTTTTATGCACATGCATGCAAAACCTCAAAGTACATGCAAACTAAAGCGCCTGCTAGATGTACTGTACTTCAAGACGTAGGAGCCGGGAGGCTGTTTTTATTTCCAAATAACTTGGATGTTTTAAATAATTATTTATAATTATTTAAATAGTTCAAAGCAATTGTTTTTATATATTATTTATTTTTGATTATATTACACCAACACTATATTTAAACCTGATGATAGAAGAAAGAAGAAGAGCCCATGAGGGTATTGCCGACTATGAGGGTATTGCCGTACATTTGCTTGATAAAGCCTTTAAGGAATAACATGTATTTGTAAAAGGGTATACCTCATAGCATATGTCATCTATATAAAGTGCACATCCTTTTTTCATTACCAACCCATGTTATACTTAGAAACAACACAACCACAGACACCACCAAAATATTGAGCACTTTTTATCAAATTGCTAATATTACGGGTGTTTGATTTTAACTGAATATTGACTGCGTATCAGTTTGAATTGTTTCATCACTTTCTATTTTACGTTATGCCTGCAATGACTAATCAAGTGATATAACTTACATTAATCACTGGAGTCCTACTTAATGAGTTGTCTTGGGTAGTCGGTATTACCCTCCTAATCACAGAGTGGTTGGGCAATACCCGAACATAAAAATAAATAAATCCATTAACCTTTTTGATTAAACTTGTTTAGCACCAAAATTACTTTGTTAGTATTAAAAGTGTAATATATAGCTAAAATAATTTAGATGACACCTTGTAAAATGTTTAATCCCTTGTTTGGGTCCCCAAAACCTTCTCAAAATAAATATTCGAAGAAAAAACCCTCAGAAAAGCCCTTTCTTAAGCAATGATAGGCATGACGGTAAAAAAAATGCTTGTAGAGCAGAATATTTACTATGACAATTAATAAACAGAAGTTTACAAAAGGAAGTGAAGCTAAATAAAATAATCATCAGAAAAGGCTATAAAAGAAAGAAAACAGTTCTTAATCTAACAAGAATCTCTTCAGCACCAAAACCAACAGGAATGAGATGCAAAGATCAAGATGTTTAGCATGGCCGTCATGGTTGATTCAGATGAGGCACAGTTGAACGAGGCACTAGCTACAAGGGATAAAGAGAGTATAAGGACCGCATGAAACCTGAAACTTTTATGAGACGTTCTTATATTACAAGGGAAAATTGTACGAGGAATTCCTATTTTAAGTGTATTAAGGAAGATATGGACTTGAGTCTTGAACTATCACGTTGTATAAATGAGAATATTGTTAAATATTGTATAGCTAAAACATATCATTATACTCTGCGTTCGTTTTTTGTTAAATTGATATTTCTGACACATTATTTAATAAAATAATAATTTGATTATCAAACAAAAACACAAAATATCTTTAATCAAGGCGTTTGTGGTGTTGTTGTTTTAAAGTAAACTGTGTTTGGCAATACCCTCACTTAGTAGTCGGCAAAACCCTCACATGTTCGGCAATAGCCTCTTCACATCATTTCAAAAAAGGTGAGGTAAAACAGGATTACTGATAGGAGATAACCTTCCTTATCACATGGTTGTATTGCTTGATAATGCTATAATCACATATGTAACATATTACTTTTATATATAATTCTGTGAGTATTCAACAGTATGCCTTAGGTGGTCGGTAATACCCTCCTACGCTCTAGAATTTGAAATTATATTTCCTTAATATAATTATAAGCAGGTTTAAATTTATAATTATACTGGATTCATAATTTAAACTTTGATGAATACTTCAAGATTGCTATGGGTCCCATTAATGCAAATGAAATCTTGGGCAGGGAAACCGCAAGAAAAAAAAAGTTTATTTAGGATGGCCAAAAGAGTTTATATCAGCCCTGACCTTTGATATTATAATTACTTACTGCTTAATACAATAGATGAAACTGTCACCTATTATAAAGTCATTTTCGGCTCCAACTTTTATATTTTAGGCTGTTTTTATTGGCCCTGAATCACCTGAACGTGGATAGAACAATCGATGTTTGCAAAGCATTGGGAAAACGTTCTCACCTTATCAATACTAGTAAATAATTTATAAGGTAATTATTAAATAATTAATTAATTACTAATAATTTAAAAATACTTAAACACATGAATCTAAGTAATATTAGGAAAACAGTGTTGTTGTTTTTCATTGAAACAACTAAAATTTCTTCTCAATAATACCACAAATTCGTGTTTGAGAGAGTGATGTGAAAAACCTGCTTAATATATTAACATTATTAGCGTTAAAGTATAAAACAATTTGTCCGCTTTACAGATGGAAATACTGAAACTGAGTTAGGAAAAAATTTCAAAACATCGTTACTTTTACCTAATTAGACCCCGGAAATTAGATATTTACCCCTGGAATTCAAATAAATGAAAATCTGTAAATAAACCTCATTAAAAAATTTAAAATATTAATCGGTTTCATGACTTTTGTTCATCCTATCAATACTTACTTTGCACAGAAAAACATACAAAAGAGGCTTGAAAATACGTATTAATTCTTATGTGGAACCACTGATATCCCTAATTCTGTGATCCCAAGTGGATCCAGGCTAAAATGATAACCAACCTTACATACTTCCAATACCATATTTAATACAAATAACCTTTAATGACCTAATAATGATATGAAATAAAACTCCTTAAAGTTCTTTCATCTTTAATTTAACTTATATTTCACATAAGAAGCATAGAGCAGTTATTATTACCTTCATTTGGAATAATAATTATGTAAATATTGTAAAGTTTAATGAGAATCAAATTTGACTTACAATAGTATCGCGCAAAAATAATTTTGAAAGTTTTTGAAAGCAAAACTAGTGAAAATTATTACAATTTTAAATAAATTTGCAAGAAACAATATAATTTTGTTTGCTATAAACAATCCCTTATATGAAGATTTAATCAAAAACAAATTCAAAACTATTTTAAATGATTTAAAGCTGAGTTACAAACAATAGTTTCGCATTAAAAAAAAGAAGCTTTAGGTACCATGATCTGGCTCTGAGTCCAATTAGAGAGAAAAAATCTGGCTCCCTCTTCAGTCTATAAGATAAATGTAGATCTACTTCATCAGCCACTGGATTCAACATGGAGATGTTTAACCACAATCCGGCTACATCCACAATTCTGCTCAGAAGTTTATTGAAATCTCAAGTTGAAATGAGTTGTAGAAGACAGTGATAGTATTCATGGTTGTAATAAATATGATGTGCATAGATCATGGTAGTAATACATGTGGTATACATTTGTCATGGCAGTTATAAATGTAGTATACACTGGCAATGGTGGCAGTAAATGTATTGTATAAAGTGTTATAAAGTGATCATGGTAGTAATTTGGTATACATTGATCATGGTAGTAATGAACATGATATTCATATACAGTCATGGTTATAATTAATGTGGTATACATAAGTCTTGGTTGTAATAAGGCCATTATTTTTTGAAAATTTGTTTTTCGAACCCTCCTACGACAAAACGAAAATAGATATTTTATTTTTCCATAGGGAATTTGATAGTTTATTTTTTATTTGTTTCCCTTCCTCCTACAGCTATTCTCTGTCTTGATGGTTCTTAAAAATAATAAAAAATAATGGCCTAAATGTGATATACATTGGTCATGGTAGTATGTAAATATTGCAATCCTGTGAGGGTGACAGTGAACATTTGTCAACCTTCTAAGGCTTTTTATTTTATTATACTGAAAAATATGTTTGAAAAAGATATTTTGTTCTGCTAAATATTCCTTTGAAATACCTGGTCACTTCTCTCTGTTCAAAATCACTATTCTCAGCACCTAGAAAACATTTTTTGGTGGATGGTTCTTTGTGTTCTTTCGGAATCTTCAGCTGTGAACTCATGAGTAAACTTCAAATCATCTTCAGAAAGTTGTGCAAACTGTGTCAGCCATTTTAGTAAATGTTCACTGATTTTCATTTGTGTATGTAGACATACACTTAGACATACACTTTTCAGCATTGGACATCCCAATACATAATTATAAACTTGCTTTGACTTCACAATCATAAGACAGTATTATACTGGGGTGACATTACAAAAAAATACTATCATTCAGCATTACAAGCGATATGCGATATTACAAAAATGGGAAAATAACAGTCTTTGAACATTGAACATGGATGTTTGACATGAGGTATATTATCAGGGGCGTATCCAGAGCGTTTTGGAGAATATGCCTTGGGGGAGGGTGTGAGAGGGGGTGTCCCCCTCCTGCTAGTGGGGGTCCGGGACAATTTTGAAATTTGAGTGCAATTTCGGAGGTTTGTGGCTTCATTTGAGCGAGATTTTGGAGGCTCCATTCATTAAGTGTGTTTTAAAAATAGTGCCTCACCCCTACCCCCCTTCAATTTTTATTGCTGATTAAAAAAAAAAAAACACTTTTATTTTTTCACATTCGATTTTCTAGAGTACGCCCGGGCGTACAGGAGTATGCCTGGCTACGCCCCTGATTATTAATAAATATGGTATCAGTGGTCATGGTAGTAATAAATGTAGTATGCATAGCTCATGGTAGTAATACATGGGGTATTCAGTGGTCATGGTAATAATGAATGGGGTATTCAGTGGTCATGGTAGTAATAAATGTGGTATTTAGTCTTAGTAGTCATGGTAGTACTAAATGTGATATACAGTGGTCATGATAGTAATACTTGCAATATGCAGTGGACATGATAGTAGAAAATGAGGTAAAGAGTAGCCATGACAGTTATAGATGTGCATAATAGTATTGGGCATGATAGTAATCAATGTAGTATGCAGTGGTCGTGATAGTATTACAATACAAGGGTCCTGGTACTTGTGCGATGGACTTTGTGAATATCATCAACAAGTAAATGGACTTAAGAAGCAGCTTCAGCCACATGCAATGCCAGGTAAGAGACAAAGCCATGCGCTATATGCCAGTGTTAATAAGAATGGTATGGAACATGGTAGTCATTGCCCAGTACAAAACGATCCCCTACCAAACAAAACATCCAATCAATTCATAATTCAGAAGAGCAAAAGGGAGCTCAAATAGGAAGCAGACAAGTACAAGCATAACTAAATATTAACACCAGCACATGAAGTTCTATCCATCAAATATGGAAAGATCCATATTAAACAAAAGAGCTGTCGAAAGGACAGCATTCTCCACTATTCAAGGTCAATTTTAAACAAGGTCATTGACATTTCTGTCTCACCAACCATGGTGCCAGTTCATTCACAAGGTCAAGTCTTAATTGTGGAGGTTAATAGGTGGTGGCGACTGAGGTGAGGGTGTAGGGGTGCGGGGAGGGGGTGGTCAGTGAACATATATACCAAATATCAAAGCAAGACCTTCAATACCCCACAAAGAATACGAACTTGAAGGGGGTGGGGAGGGGAAGTGAAGTGTTACTGAATAGGGAAAAAAACACAGAAATAATACAATATTTTCATTGGAGATGGTGGTTGAGAGGAGGGTGTTGGGAAGGGGATGGAAAAGAACAGGATGGATGCAGACTAGTAACTGAAGAATATAATTAATATGTGTCTATCTGGGGTGATGGTGGTGGTGATGAAGGAGTGGGGAAGGTGTGGGCTTGCCATTGTTATTGGATGTATGCAGTGAGTTTCATTGAAATATATGAAGCTGCTTAAAAAACTTTAACTGAAAGTCTAAGTTGAAAAAGTTGAAAAAGAAAATATCATCCGGCTAAAATGAAATAAAACATTATGAAACATGATTGTGTCTGTAAGTGATGACTCTTGTCAAGCTCCTTTGGCTGAGATATATGGCTAGTGGGTATTGAAATAAATGGACTTGCCAACAAGTAAAATAAAAGCAATTCTAAGTCGAAAATTATAGGCTACACATATTCTAGGATACAATACAGAAAATATTTATCCAGAAAAAGGGCCATTATTTTGCTAAAATGCAATATAGAGTTATGGAACATGTACACGTCTGCTAGCATTCACGCTTTACTGAAGTTGTATTAATAATTAACAATCACCTATTGAAATAAATGACTTGAAGTCGAAAAACTCCCCATAACTTTGCTTAAATGCAATACTGATTTAATATGGAACATGTGTCTACTAGTGCCCTTGATATTCCAAGCTTTACTGAAGTTTTGTTGATGTACGACTTTAAGTTGTTAAAATAAATGGACTTTGTCAAAAAAGAACCAGAAATTCAAAGTAATAAAAAAACATGCTTTTGCTTAAATGCCATACAGAGTTATGGAACCTGTGTCTACCAGTGTATTTGATGGTACTGATGACATATTTCAAGTTTCACTGACCAGTGGTTGCTGAAATAACAGGACTTGGCTAACAACTGAAAACCAACCTGACGACGCAGACGTTGAGTAGATCTACAACAGCTCTTCTTATTCTATGAATAGTAAATCTGGCTTTCAAGTTCACGAAAAAAATTAATCTGGCCAGTGTATTAGGCGAAATAAAAATCCCGGCTTTAAAGAAATGAAAAAAAAATATTCCGGCTCAAAGGAAAATCCCAGGCCCCCAACCCCAGAGATCAAAATGGTCGGTCCCTTATGAGATACAATAATTTGACATTTTATTTTTCTCCACCAAATTTTAGAATCCAGTTCTAATATTTTGTGATATTATAAAGGGTCAGTATCTGATATGGTTTATGTAAAAAAATCATTTTCAGAAAAAAAGTGAGTTACAATAGTTTCGCGTTCAGCTCTCGATATGTCTTATAACGCAAATAAGCGTCTACATGAGGTTGAGGGTAAAAGTCGTACCGTACCGTACATTTAACAGGTGCGTAGTACGGAGAATACCGAAAGTAGCAGTGAATTGTTTAGTAACGAATCTAATTATTACAAGTTTTAGCTTTCTAAAAAGCTTCGTTCTAGAGCTTTTTTCCTTAAATTTTAAGTTATAAAAAAGCCAATAGTTGAAGACTAGGAGGCGTGTTTTGTGGGATGTTTTACATCTTATGATAGCTGCATGCGCATATTTCCGCACATATGGGGAGCAGAATGATGCACTTGTCACGTGATCCAATTTCCCGCCACATGTCATGACATAAAAATTGTAATATCGAAGTCTCAATTTAAGATATAATTATCAGTGCATCTTCAGAACACAGTTAAATACTGGATTCAGAAAGTAAAACATTGCATACATTATTAGATTTTGCATTTAGTGCACACTTATCTATGCAATCGTTTGCGACTTTCCATTTAAATTTTTCAGACAAGTTCTCTAGGAATTCAAGTTGTAAAACATGCTAATCGCCACTTACATGAGTCACAGTCTGTTAACCATAGACAGATATAAAACTCATATAAGGGTCAGCTGCCTTCGGAAGCTGAATTAATATTCACTGTGTAGGACCGGAACTGTACAGCAATGTTTCAATTGTGGTGCAATGGATTATGTATAGCGATGAACCGACACTTGTTGAGCGCTTGGTGTATAGCGATGAACCGACACTTGTTGAGAACCTGGTGTATAGCGATGAAGCGACATTTGTTGAGAGCTTGGTGTGTAGCGATGAACCGACACTTGTTGAGAGCCTGGTGTATAGCGATGAAGCGACACTTGGTGAGAGCCAGGTGTATAGCGATGAACCGACACTTGTTGAGAGCCCGGTGTGTAGCGATGAACCGACACTTGTTGAGAGCCTGGTGTTTAGCGATGGACCGACACTTGTTGAGAGCCTGGTAAATAGCGATGGACCGACACTTGTTGAGAGCCTGGTGTAAAGCGATGGACCGACAGTTGTTGAGACTCTGGTGAGCTTGGTGAGCTTGGTATTTATATATCAATTCAAAAATATAACATATAGATTATAGAAAAGACGCATTAATTGCATATTCAGTAACATATAATACACCAATCAAATGCTTTCCTGTTCTTTTTTTATTTTACATAATTTGGACATCTTCAATAATTGGTCAGTACATTAGTCTTTAAACTGCTAAAATAACGCAGTGTTTTGATGTGGGTGGGGGTGGGGTATGGGGGGAGGTGGTACGGGGGACGGTATTCTCTCTCCTTCCTCCCTTTTTCGCTCTTGTCCCACTTATCTCCCTTTTCCCTCTCCTATCTTCCTTCTCCTTCCACTTTCTCTCTTCTCCCTTCCTCTTTCTTACATAGGAAAATGTCTTTTTATCGGAACCGAGTCTCTTCCGAGGTTCCGATTAAAACACTTATACCGAGGGTTGGAATTCCTTATCTGAACAGAATACCCATGACAGATTATTTTTCTTGCATATCAGAGATATGTTGCGCGTTAACGCTGCCAGCTACTAACGTTTTGCATGTTTTCCGGCATACCGGATGTTGGCGCGCGTGAATTTGATCTTGACCCTAGGGCGAGATGGAAATATCTAGCCCCGTTAAAAAGGCGGATATCCTTGTTCGGTATGCAAGAAAATACTTTCCATCCCCCATGTAAATCATGGATAGCCTTATCCGGTATGCAAGACTAGCATGTTCAATGATGCAACTGTCTAGGATGGGGCAATTCCCTGTGGACTCCGTTTGGACGTTGTATTGCACTCCATATTCCAAGCAATGTGTACGCACGGGGACTAAAATCTGTAAAATATCTTTCACTTTCCTCCAATGATGTTATCATCCCTTGCCTGACACTCTTGCTGGAAGTGCCTACTATGTCAGAGTGCACCCTAAACACACTGTATATCGCACTTCTTCTGTTTATTTCCTCAGAGGGGAATAGAGGTGAGATATCGCACTGCACCTGCAGCAGTATCCACAACAAAAAACGAATTTCCTTGGAAATTCCTGTTGACTGGGCAAACTGACATATGCTCCTATGTACATCCCGTGTGCATAAATTACTATCGCCTATCACCTCTAGAGTTGGATCTTGGGTCTATGTTAACTTGAGGCGTTTACATTTATTTGCATCAGTGAAAGGGGATGGAGTGGGTGGAGGGGGCGAGCAACATTAAACCAAAATAAAAAAGGGACGTAATCGACGTAATCCATATGAAACTATCTTTTAATTTACAAACTTATAATTTTAAAAAAACTCCCGCCCCATTGTCTCCCGCCCCCGCCCCTTATCACCCGCACATTGCAACATAAATAAGTATAAATAAATAAAGTCTCATTATAAGTTCAGTCCGGCCAAACATATACAGACTGGGTACATCCAATAAAATACCTTCATGACATTATTTGCTGGTATATGTTTTAGACAATTATTAGTTTATTAGAACATAACGAAATAGTTTTGTGCAATGTGTTGAACCTATCCATTTATATTTTCAGGTCCGTATCTAAAAACAATCATGATGCCAAGCAGAGAAGTCGGACTTGCTGCGAGAGAGCACCACCGCTTCAACGAATCAAACTATTTACCATTCTTACCGCACGGTAAAATGCGAATAGGTATTTAAAACATTTGGTCTTTTAAGATTCAAACTATAACCGCTTCTGGGATATTTAGTTTAGAATACAACTCAGGTGTTTTAACTTATTTTAAACATATATAGTTGTCACACATTTAATTAATAATGTAAAGAACTCAATACAAAGAGAATTACATGTATAAAGGTCATACACAAATGAAATAAACAATGACCGTACATATTGTGGACCTTTTGATGACTCGTAACGTCAACCTAGATAAATATCATGAAAAGTATTTTAACATTTACTGTTTGTCTTCAATACTGTCTTGTCCATCCCTTTACGGTTTATTATCTTGTTACTCTCTGCTTCTGCCAAGTCATTGATTACTTACTTTGTGACGTTCTATGTTGTTGTTTTTTATGTTCATATATACATGATCATCTTTGCGTTTTACTTATATATACGTCTAATGCTACGTAGTTTGTTAGAGTATACAACCTGGCGGAATTTTCTTTATTTACACTATCCGTTTTATAAAAATTTCAGGACGGTACCTGTTTTTCGATTCGTTTAGTTTAAACTTATTTATTTTACATCGATTGCAACGAAAGCTCTATGAACTTATTTGAATCACTCTCGATGTCTTCCATGGTAGAACCAGTACTAAGTAAATGCAGATAAAGTGTCTTGCTCAGGAACACAACACATATGGTTATGGCGGGGATCGAACTCACGACTTTTCGATCATGGGTCCAACGCTCTACCACTAGACCAATTCGGTTGTCTGTGTTGTCACATACAATTTCTAAATGATTGTTTATCCTTGCCATTGTTGTTTGTTTTAAATACGTCTTTCTGATGGATTGCTATCTACGAATGCTACATGTCATGTCGACTTTTGTATCTGTTTTTACAAATCTGGAATCTTTTAATTGTTTTGTGCTTCTTCGGAAAATGCATTCATCGATTCAGGTTAACTATTAAATTAAGAAATGAAACCTTTTCCCTCAAATCTTGTAATGAAATGTTCTTAAAGGAATATACTGCAATATTTTTTTCTTCTGGAAAAAAGCACTTCTGGAAAAAAGCAAGAGCAACATTGAGCATAAGAAAACACAAAATATACTGATTAAGAATTCTGTCCACATTTGTTGTTGTTTGAAAACTATATCCTAGTATCAATTTCTAACATATGTAGCCAGGTTTTGACGCGAATATGGCAGATTTGTTTTAAAGGGACACATGGCAATCTTGATTTTTATATCACGCATACAAATTATAACCCCGATTTATTAATCCTGAATCACTCTGGCTTTAAAAAAGATAACTGGATTTCAATTGTCTTTGTAATTCTACCACTTTTTACATATAGTACCGGTGGAATATTATCAGCAGTTAGTAATATTTAAAATCTTATTTGCTTTGAACTATTCTAATAACTAATATAAATAAATATGCAATTTATGTAGAAAAATAGATTGACGTATGCCCCTTTAAAGTGGGCGTCAGCTTTGATGAATTGTGTTTTCGGTTTTTGCCAGATTCCGAGAAATTTCATATAAAAAAAAACTTGTTGGTTTTCGCTTAAAATCAGGTAGTATTTATTTGATAGACGGAATCACCGTTATTGGCGGACATGGTAAAAAATCAGAATCTTTAATTGTTGGTTGTGAGCTGGTAGATCCGATGTGAGTGGAAATGTTCGTTTTGAGTTGAAATGATTTAGTTTATCATTTTGTTTAGTTTTACCTCATCTTCAACAAAAAGTAGGACATTATAATCGTGTCAATAATACAAATGACAATATCATTAAACATTGCCTGGGACTCCAAAAAATAAATCAAAAAAAATCAATCTTAAAACACTTGAAAACAAATTATAAATGGCTTCCGTGGCCTAAGACGATTGCCTTGCGATCACTTGCATGTTTTATCCCTGCTTGAGAAAGTATGTTGGTTGCTTTTCAGTTCCCGGTGTCTTCATCCACCAGTAATCTGGTCGCAATATGTACCTTTATATGTTCTGAAAATAACATAAAACTCTAAAACAATTAATCGTAATAAGCATTGGACGTGCGTGACACACGACACACACGCATGTGTGTGTTAAATGAACATCGACAACCTACAGCTTCAGTATATATATATGCGTGTGCTGCTATAATCCGAAGATGCCACATCGATATCTGTAATGAAGGCATTTTAAAACAATAATTGTCTACATAGAGAAAATAAAGCATGATAAAATCGTCCAAAGGCTCAGATGTTATCAAACTTGTATTTGCTTCTAAATGATAAGTTGCTTTATAAATCATAAGGGACTCATTGTAAATGGTAAAATCAAAGCGTATACTAATAAACAGTCTGCATGAAACAATTCATCAGTCAGAAAAAAATCGACTTTACCTACCTTGTATGTAACTGAAAATATTGTCAATATATTTATCAAAATACATAAGCATATCTGTTTGATTTGTAGACTGATGGTATTGCGTTACCAGAGAGATAAATATGCTGAAACCAAAGCCATATGTTAACATTCAACAACGGCCCTCCAACAGCTGATGTCATCCGGAGCAGTTTCCCAGGTCATCCGGAGCAGTTTCCCAATTCATCCGAATTAGTTTCCCAGGTCATCCGGAGCAGTTTCCCAATCCCTCCGGAGCAGTTTCCCACATAGAAACAGAGAGGAGATAGGACATACAGGAAACCCTGGTCCTTCTCTTATATCGAAGAAATGTCAGGTATAACGGTTCGTTCGCGTTGTTGATGATAGACGAGGAAGACAAACGGTTATCGTTCATATCTAATAAGCAAAGGTAATGTTCACTAACCACATGACATGAACCGATTGAGGTCATCGGTTTTCGTCTACGTTGAGAACACAACAGTAGAGTATATGTAGTAATATTTTTTCATTGCCAAAATGTTGAGATTTTACTTTATTTCCACTAGGTGATAACATTTGTGTTACTCAGTTTTTATCCGTAGGTTTTATAGCAAACATACTCTTTGCCCGAGTAAAAGAGATGATAATTTTTAAGATTCACTGTTGAAAGGTACAATTATTCAATCAATAGCCTATTTCACCCCGACATTTGCCGAACGATCACGGATAATATCGAGCTATCTCCGAGTAGCCAAATAGGTCGACCATTCTGGTATGTACCTTACATATTCATTGTATCGGTGCCCTATGTGAAATTAAAAACAATACAAAATTGATTTTTTTTTAAATTAAATATCAAACTATAACTTGAATGCATGGCAGATATATGTTATTAATGTGTTTGGTACTGCAGAAAAGCATAAATTAAAGCGTGTTTGATAATATAATTAAAAAACAGGATTATCAGAAAACTTACGCCAACACGTGTTTTTGTAGACTAGAATGTTTATGTAGCCTAAACATCCGATATAGTTTCCAAAGAATGAGTCAATATGGTTTATTTATAGAATATCACGAATAGGCATATATTGGTTAATTTGTGTTTGTTGATACTTCTTGAAGTCATGTGACTTAGCGCCATGTGACTGAAATTCCGAACATTGTACGGAGATGTCCGAAGTGAAATGGGCCATTTAAATAAATGTGCATGACATATCCAGGGTTTTAAAATAATCACAATGTAAACACCTTAATTTTTACAGTAAACTTGATTGAATATCAAGGATATCACCTACCATAATTTAGATGTCTGTCCGATTTCTGGTCACTGATTGGGCAGTTTAATTAGATGATGCCTTATCAAAATTATGAATACAACACTCCCACAAGCTCCCACAAGCAAACGTTCACCAATCAAAGACAGTCATAACAACTTATTTATTGATGTTAATTTAGGTAATATATGTACTTTTAACATTGTCACGGTTACTGAAGCACAATATCCTAAAGCTGTTGGTGGATATGACAGCTCTTGTTTTATGCAGTATACGTGTACGAGAAGGAATCTATATAAGTCAATGTACGTATCGACATTAACTGCGTGTTACATTCATAATTCTTCTTTGTTGAACATCTCTGTTGAAATATTAATTTAACCCGACCAAGTGGTCGCATTTGGGCATGCCAGTTATGACGTTTAAGTTACTGGAGGCAATACATGGACAAGTTGGTTGATAATTATAAAAATAATGAAATTGATCATTATGTGTTTTCATGTTATATTAAATTTACAAGTGCACGTATATGACCTCAATGTTTCATCTAATTAAGAAAATATTTATGAAAGGTTACATCTAAATGACCGGTTACGTCGGCTAGTTAGGATCTTAAATACATATTCAATTGAATAAAAACTGAAAAGGGGATCCCTTGGAAGCGACAAACACAAACAAGAGAGAAAAATAGCAGACTCTGTTTTTATTAAGTTTGTTCATGAGAGGTAATTTAAGGCGAAGCACTTAATTTCATATTAAATTTGCAAATGCATCCAACTGGATTTCATATTGAAAATGTTAGGACGCGTAATACGTGATGCTTTTTTGTTGGCTTGTTTATACATATTAATGCACATACGCCTTCCGGGTTAGGAGAATGTTGTTTTTTTCAAGATAAGAAAGGATTTTGTTTTAATCAAATATTACACATAGAAGCGTCATGCTCTCCATTTGTTAGTTTTTATGATTTACCGCAGAAGAGATAAGTCGTCGAAGTTTCTAAGCCAACTATTTTATAATCAATTTCAATTCAATTTCAACTATTTCATAAATATTATTTAAACGTAAAGTAATATTTGACCCATTCTGCAATTACTGACAATCCGATAAGCATAGTTTTAACCTAAGGTTTATTCATAAAGCAACTTAAATGGAGGGTATTGCTTAATTCAAAATTTAAGATTTTTACATATTTTTAAATATCTTTATTAACCTCTAAGGGACACTACAAACCTTATATCTTAAGATTTGACTTATGTTTACATATCCTTATTAACATCTCAGGGACACTACAAACCTTATAGTTTAAGATAAATATTTAGCTGTAGGTTTTATTTATCCATAACATTATTAATAATATTAAGAAAACGTCTTAAATCGAAAGAAAAATGTATTTAACAAACGGATATATTTTGACTTGAGATATTGTTAAGAAGCTTTGTGTTAAAATGGATACAATTCGACTTAAGATATTGCTAAGAAGATTTATGTTAAAAAGGACACAATTTGACTTAAGATATTGCTAAGAAGCTTTATGTTAAAATGGATACAATTCGACTGACGATATTGCTAAGAAGTTATATGATCAAACGGATACACTTCGACTTAAGCTATTGCTAAGGAGCTTTACGTTAAAATGGATATTTGACTTAAGATATTAGTAAGAAGCTTTATGTTGAAATGAATAGAATTCGACTTAAGATATTGGTAAGGAGCTTTATGTTAGAATGCATACAGTTTGACTTAAGATATTGCTAAGAATCTTATTGTTAAAATCGATACAATTCGACTTAAGATATTACTAAGAAGCTTTATGTTAAAAAGGATAGAATTCGACTTACGATATTCTAAGAAGTTTTATGCTAAAATGGATACAATTCGACTTAAGATATTGCTAAGAAGCTTTATGTTTAAATGGATACAATTCGACTGACGATATTGCTAAGAAGCTTTAGTTTAAAATGGATACAATTCGACTGACGATATTGCTAAGAAACTTTAGTTTAAAATGGATACAATTTGACTGACAATATTGCTAAGAAGCTTTATGTTAAAATGAATACAATTCGACTTACGATATTGCTAAGAAGCTTTATGTTAAAATGGATACAATTCGACTTAAGATATTGCTAAGAAGCTTTATGTTACAAAGGACACAAATTGACTAACGATATTGCTAAGAAACTTTTTGTTAAAATGGATACAATTTGACTGACGATATTGCTAAGAAGCTTTATGTTAAAATGGATACAATTCGACTTAAGATATTGCTAAGAAGCTTTATGTTACAAAGGACACAAATTGACTAACGATATTGCTAAGAAACTTTATGTTAGAATGCATACAGTTTGACTTAAGATATTGCTAAGAATCTTTATTGTTAAAATCGATACAATTCGACTTACGATATTACTAAGAAGCTTTATGTTAAAAAGGATACAATTCGACTGACGATATTGCTAAGAAGCTTTAGTTTAAAATAGATACAATTCGACTGACGATATTGCTAAGAAACTTTAGTTTAAAATGGATACAATTTGACTGACAATATTGCTAAGAAGCTTTATGTTAAAATGAATACAATTCGACTTACGATATTGCTAAGAAGCTTTATGTTAAAATGGATACAATTCGACTTAAGATATTGCTAAGAAGCTTTATGTTACAAAGGACACAAATTGACTAACGATATTGCTAAGAAACTTTATGGTTAAAATGGATACAATTTGACTGACGATATTGCTAAGAATCTTTATGTTAAAATGGATACAATTCGACTTAAGATATTGCTAAGAAGCTTTATGTTACAAAGGACACAAATTGACTAACGATATTGCTAAGAAACTTTATGTTAAAATGGATACAATTTGACTGACGATATTGCTGAGAAGCTTTATGCTAAAATGAATACATTTCGACTAAAGATATTGCTAAGAAGCTTTATGTTAAAAAGGACACAAATTGACTTACGATATTGCTAAGAAGCTTTATGTTAGAATGGATACAATTCGACTTACGATTTTGCTAATAAGATTTATGTTAAAAAGGACACAATTTGACTTACGATATTGCTAAGAAGCTTTGTGTTAAAAAGGACACAAATTGACTTACGATATTGCTAAGAAGCTTTGGGTTTAAATTGGATAATATTCGACTTACGATATTGTTAATAAGATTTATGTTAAAAAGGACACAATTTGACTTACGATATTGCTAAGAAGCTTTGTGTTAAAATGGATACAATTCGACTTAAGATATTGTTAATAAGATTTATGTTAAAAAGGACACAAATTGACTTACGATATTGCTAAGAAGCTTTGTGTTAAAATGGATACAATTCGACTTTAGATATTGCTAATAAGATTTATGTTTAAAAGGACACAATTTGACTTACGATATTGCTAAGAAGCTTTATGTTAAAATGGATACATATTGCTAAAAAGCTTTATGTTAAAGTGAACACAATTTAACTTACGATATTGCTAAGACGATTTATGTTAAAATGGGATAGAATTCGATTTAAGATATTGCTAGGTAGCTTCATGCTAAAATGGATACAATTCTGCTTAAGATATTGCTAAGAAGCTTTATGTTAAAATGGATACAATTCGACTGACGATATTGCTAAGAAGTTATATGTTCAAACGGATACACTTCGACTTAAGATATTGCTAAGAAGCTTTATGTTAAAATGGATATTTGACTTACGATATTGCTAAGAAGCTTTATGTTAAAATGAATAGAATTCGACTTAAGATATTGGTAAGGAACTGTATGTAAAAATGGATACATTCTGACTTAAGATATTGCTAAGAAGCTTTATGTTAAAATGGATAGAATTTGACTTAAGATATTGGTAAGGAGCTTTGTGTTAAAATGGATACAGTTTGACTTACGATTTTGCTAAGAATCTTTATTGTTAAAATGGATACAATTCGACTTGAGATATTGCTAAGAGGCTTGATGTTAAAAAGGACAGAATTCGACTTACGATATTCTAAGAAGCTTTATGCTAAAATGGATACAATTCAACTTAAGATATTGCTAAGGAGCTTTATGTTAAAATGGATACAATTCGACTGACGATATTGCTAAGAAGCTTTATGTTAAAATGGATACAATTTGACTTAAGATATTGCTAAGAAGCTTTATGTTAAAATAGATATTTGACTTAAGATATTGCTAAGAAGCTTTATGTTACAATGGATATAATTTGACTTAAGATATTGCTAAGAAGATTTATGTTAAAATAGATATTCGATTAGATCATGGCGGGGATTTCTTTATTTACACTGTCCTGTTTTAATGGGATGACAGTAGGGTAAGTGTGAGGTTTGGTGCACCCTAGAACCGGTTTAAACCCCCAGTGGCCTACTTTGCCACTGACCGTTCCAAGGCGGTAGCCCTATTGTCAACCCTTTTGTGTTTGTGATGTCGTTTGCATTTATTATTGCTTTTGCCTTCATGTTTTTCTGTTTGCGTATTTGTTTCTTTGTTTTGTGGTTTACTGTCCTCCTTGAATACTACTTTCCCTGTCCGATCTTTTTATATTTCTTAAGATATTGCTAAGAAGCTTTAGGTTAAAATGGATACAATTTGACTGACGATATTGCTAAGAAGCTTTATGTTAAAATAGATATTTGACTTAAGATATTGCTAAGAAGCTTTATGTTAAAAAGGAGTTCAAATGGATATAATTTGACTTAAGATATTGCTGAGAAACTTTATGTTAAAATGAATACAATTTGACTTAAGATATTGCTAAGAAGCTTTATGTTAAAATAGATATTCGACTTAAGATATTGCTATGAAGCTTATGTTAAAATGGATACTATTTGACTTAAGATATTGCTAAGAAGCTTTATGTTAAAATAGATATTTGACTTAAGATATTGCTAAGAAGCTTTATGTTAAAATGGAGTTTAAATGGATGTGATTTGACTTAAGATATTGCTAAGAACCTTTATTTTAAAATAGATATTCGACTTAAGATATTGCTATGAAGCTTTATGTTAAAATGGATACAATTTGACTTAAGATATTGCTAAGAAGCTTTAAGTTAAAATAGATATTCGACTTAAGATATTGCTAAGAAGCTTTATGTTAAAATAGATATTTGGGTTAAGATATTGCTAAGAAGCTTTATGTTAAAATGGAGTTAAAATAGAATAGATATAATTTGACTTAAGATATTGCTAAGAAGCTTTATGTTAAAATAGATATTCGACTTAAGATATTGCTAAGAAGCTTTATGTTAAAATGGAGTTAAAATGGATATAATTTGACTTAAGATATTGCTGAGAAACTTTATGTTAAAATGAATACAATTTGACTTAAGATATTGCTAAGAAGCTTTATGTTAAAATAGATATTTGACAAGATATTGCTAAGAAGCTTTATGTTAAAATGGATATAATTTGACTTAAGATATTGCTAAGAAGCTTTATGTTGAAATAGATATTCGACTTAAGATATTGCTAAGAAGCTTTATGTTAAAATAGATATTTGACTTAAGATATTGCTAAGAAGCTTTATGTTAAAATGGAGTTAAAATAGAATAGATATAATTTGACTTAAGATATTGCTAAGAAGCTTTATGTTAAAATAGATATTCGACTTAAGATATTGCTAAGAAGCTTTATGTTAAAATGAATACAATTTGACTTAAGATATTGCTAAGAAGCTTTATGTTAAAATATATATTTGACAAGATATTGCTAAGAAGCTTTATGTTAAAATGGATATAATTTGACTTAAGATATTGCTAAGAAGCTTTATGTTAAAATAGATATTTGACTTAAGATATAGCTAAGAAGCTTTATGTTAAAATGGATACAATTTGACTTAAACTATTGCTAAAAAGCTTTATGTTAAAATAGATACAATTCGACTTACGATATTCTAAGAAGCTTTATGTTAAAATTGATACAATTTGACTTAAGATATTGCTAAGAAGCTTTATGTTAGAATGGATACAATTCGACTTGAAGCTCCCTACAATGTACTGGATACCCAAACTTCACAAAATTCCTTATAAAGCACGTTTTATAGCTAATTCTAGTTCATGTACCACGACCAATATATCAAAACTATTGACTTCCTGACTTTCCGCGATTAAAGAACATATTGTAAAATATTGCGGAAAGGCCTTCGAGAACTCATGAATCAATCTGTTTTAGTCTATCAAAAACTCTGGAGAAGTTCTTGACACACTACGTTGTAAGCATGTTCATGCCTCTTCTCTTAGCACCTACGACTTTTCTACACTCTATACTACACTACCACATAATCTTTAAATTGCTTCAGCTTATTCAGAAGACATTTGCTAGAGAAGGTACAACTTTTCTAGCTTGTAATAATGATAATGTTAGGGCTTTCTTTACTAACGCCCCCATTGATAAGTATAATTTGTGGACATGTACTGATGTTTGTAGAGCCTTATCTTTTCTTCTGGATAACATCTTTATAAGATATGGTAAAACTATTTACCGCCAGGTTGTTGGTATTCCTATGGGTACTAACTATGCGCCACTTGTTGCAGATTTGTTTTTGTACTGCTATGAAAGAGATTTTATGTTGAGTTTTTCACCTGCTAGCCCGGGTGAACTTATTGATGCCTTTAATAATACTTCTCGGTATCTTGATGACATACTCAATACTGGTAATCCGTTCTTTGCTCATATGGTTACTAACATTTATCCACCAGAGCTCACAGTTCGGATACAGTAGCAGCATTTCTCGATCTTCATCTCTCGATTTCAAATGATTGTATTCATACCAAAATCTATGATAAGAGAGATGATTTCAATTTTAACATCGTTAACTATCCTCACCTGGATGGAGATGTACCTCGTGCTACCTCATACGGGGTGTATATTTCAAAGCTCATTCGATTTGCTAGAGCGTGTAATGAGGTTATAGACTTCAATGATCGAAATCAAGTTACTAGAAGTAAACTTCTTCAGCAGGGTTTTTGTTATCACAAACTACGTAGATCTTTCTCTAAATTCTACCGCCGTAACGAGGGCCTGCTGGAAAAGTACAACACCAACCGTAAAACACTTCTGCGACTAGGCATATCACAACCTTCATTTTATGGAGATGTGGTCTATAAACTTCGAAAGTTAAAGGGGTCTGACGGGTTTCCTGACCGCTTTACAAATTTAATCAGGAAGTTCGTCAGAAAAGGATATAACCCTTTGGTTTTACAGTGCACTGCATGTTTAGTGATTGACCCCTCTACAGTGAGTCATTACGCTTCACTTTTCACTTGTGCGATGACTGGACTACCTCTTGGGACTCTATGATTGTACCTACTGAAACCCCAAATAAGGGAGGTGGGTGCATGAGCTATCGTCCCTCGGGTTTTCTGGTCGTACCCTAGATTAGTTTTCTCTTTCGCTGCAACTACTACGGTTGTTCAGTACGATTCTGGATACATCCTGAGATGTTTATTATTTTGTATGAGTTTCTTTAGTTAGTTTCTCTGGATGTGGACTTTATTGTTAGAGAATTCCTTTTGATGGGATGTAGTTTTGTTTACACTGTCTTGTCTATTTGGGCGATGAAGACAGGATAATAGCGAGGATTGTGCACATATAAAATTGATTCAAGCTAACCAGTAGGCCTTATTGCCTACTGACCGTTCCAAGTCGGTAACACTGTCTTCGCCACCCTTTCTGTTTTGTTTTTTTCTCTTTCATTGTATTATCAAGTCCTTGTTTGCAGTACAGTGCGGACCTACGATGCAATTGCGTTCGGACGCTATGGTTTCTATAGGACCCTTTATCTCATTTTTACGACATTCTAAGAAGCTTTATGCTAAAATGGATACAATTCGACTTAAGATATTGCTAAGAAGCTTTATGTTAAAATGGATACAATTTGACTTACGATATTGCTAAGAAGCTTTATGTTAAATTGGATACAAGTTGACTTAAGATATTGTTAGAAGCTTTATGTTGAAGTAGATATTTGACTTAAGATATTGCTAAGAAGCTTTGTGTTAAAATGGGCACAATTTGACTTACAATATTGCTAAGAAGCTTTATGTTAAAATGAATACAGTTTGACTTAAGATATTGCTAGGAATCTTTATGTTAAAATGGATACAAGTTGACTTAAGATATTGCTAAGACGCTTTATGTTGAAATAGATATTTGACTTAAGATATTGCTAAGAAGTTTTGTGTTAAAATGAATATAATTCAACTTAAGATATTGCTAAGAAGCTTTATGTTAAAATGGATACAATTCGACTTACGATATTGCTAAGAAGCTTTATGTTAAAATGGATACGGTTTGAATTACGATATTGCTAAGAAGCTTTATGTTAAAATAAATACAGTTTGACTGAAGATATTGCTAAGAATCTTTATTGTTAAAATGGATACAGTTCGACTTAAGATATTGCTAAGGAGCTTTATGTTAAAATAGATACAGTTTGACTTGAGATATTGCTAGGAATCTTTATGTTAAAATGGATACAATTCGACTTAACATATTGCTAAGAAGCTTTATGTTAAAATGAATAGGCCTACAGTTTGACTAAAGATATTGCTAAGAATCTTTATTGTTAAAATGGATACAATTCGAATTAAGATATTGCTAAGAAGCTTTATGTTAAAATGAATACAGTTTGACTTAAGATATTGCTAGGAATCTTTATGTTAAAATGGATACAATTCGACTTAAGATTTTGCTAAGAAGCTTTATGTTGAAATAGATATTTGACTTAAGATATTGCTAAGAAGCTTTGTGTTAAATGAATATAATTCGACTTAAGATATTGCTAAGAAGCTTAATTTTAAAATGGATACAGTTTGACTTAAGATTTTGCTGGGAATCATTATGTTAAAATGGATACAAATCGACTTAAGATTTTGCTAAGAAGCTTTACGTTAAACTGGATATTTGACTTAAGCTATTGCTAAGAAGCTTTATGTTAAAATGGATATTTGACTTTAGATATTGCTAAGAAGCTTGATGAATATGGACCTGGATCCGGAATCGTGAACTTTTTTGTATCGATATAGACTTTACATTATTTTCCAGGTAATCCCACTGAACAATGAAGAGTCACATATCAATAGAACACTTTGTGAATTATAGGACAACTCAGAACAAATAATACTCGAATCTTGTATAAAGCGAATAACATCTATTTTTAATACTTTAACATTGCATTATTGGTGTATCTTAATTCTTTAGATGTGCACATTGAATGCAGGGTTTTGAAGAAAAAGAAATTCCTTACATTTTTCAATGACGGCATATTTAAAATCTCCAAATAAATGAAGACTATCATATTTGAAAGGATTGGACATGTTTGTTTCAGGTTTTATATGGAATATTACAATCTTGCTTTATTTGCACCCAACGATATTTTGAAAAACTTTCAGACATCATTGTCACTCTTTAATGTTTCTTCTAAATTCTAAATTGTATAATCCATGCTAAAATAGTAAGGAAAAAACAGGATCCCCATATATACAGATTGTCATTATGATATGGTTTGCTTATTTTGAAAATTATTTTACTACTATGTTTAAAGAACACATCGATACATTTCACGGTTTATTGAGCGGTGATCCACTCCGGGTTAACCTATCACATAAACGAATCACCATTAATTCATTGAAACTGAACAGGCGCGTATCCAGGCACACGCACGTACGCCAATGCGTACAATTCGTCATCAAAAGTGAAAAAATAAAAGTTCCAAATATGCAATAAACGCTGAAATATAGATTGAGAACGCATCATTTGCCTCCTAATTTTCAACATTTTCTTGGAGGCCCCCCAAAACCCCACCAGCGGGAGGGGGTATGCGGGAGCAGATATGAGAAGCGTAGCTGCGAACCGAGCAGCGACGATGCGAGTGGTGGATAGGTGTGGGAGGAGCGTACATTTAAAAATGCTCCAGGTACGCCCCTGCTGAAGAAGAAACTTCGCTGAAAAATGTCAAAGGGAAATAAATCTCACTCCTTCACTCTGATTTCTGCCCATCATCTTTACATGGTAGTGATGTTGGTACTGGTAACTATTTACAAATTCACGAGTTCAAACTATATGGGAGCGCATACATGGTCGAGGGATTAACGACGTTTTGTTGTAAATCTTCGAATCGCACTGGGAGTTCGACTTGTAAGTGAGGAAGTGTCGATTTTTACGGATGGCGGGAGGTGTACATTAGTGGTTATACCCAGGCAATGTGGGTGGTCTGCATTCACCACAAAAACAATTCGATCGTCACATATAACCTTACATGTGTTGAAAATGACGTAAAACATACAAACAGACAAACTATATGGGGCAATCACTTTTAAAAATAATATGAACAAGGCAAAGCTTCAAGACGGGCGAAGCATCCCTATTTTAAAATAGATCTAAACAATGAGATGCAGGGTTAGCATAATACTGTATTTTTTAATGCACATTGAGCTGAACGGAAAAGAAAGAACAATTATTCGGCCTGCATTTGCGTATTTAGTACACTAGTGCAACATGACAAATATATTTCCCACGAAGGAAGTTACGTAATAATTAAACATACATATTTCAAGTCTCTGGATCTCAAATTTCAATTAAACTGAACAGTGATAGCCATATTCATTCAAACTGAATGCAATTACCTTAACAATCAAGTCTGTGCCATGTGTAACTTGCCATCATGTGTATCTAGGTCCAGGCTGTCTTTGGTCCAGCATTTTGACATTGTGTATGATGTTTCACATCTGATTTATGAAGGATGTTTTGCTAATGAAACTGTTAGTGACTCATGTCACCGTTCCAAGTCGGTAACCCTGTCTTCACCACCCTTTCTGTTGTTTTTTGTCTCTTTCATTGTAGTTTCAAGTCCTTGTTCGCAGTACAGTGCGGACCTACGATGCCTTGCGTTCGGACGCTGTGGTTTCTATAGGACCCTATATATCATTTTGCAATATTAATTTATTAAAAAAAGAAAATATTTAATAATAGTAATAAATAAAATGTAATTATCGAGTGCAATGTCTCCCACCTCCAAATATGTTATGTAATAGTGATATTGAATCAATCATTTTCTCACCCCACAATAAAATGAATTCAAGTTAGTACCTAAAGTCCTTTGTAAGCTTCTCTAAAAGCAAAAATATTTATGAGATGACTGGATTTGTTTTAGATATATTGAAGAACCAACATAAAAATGACGATATCTGGTATACAGCCAGTAATGCTATTAATTTGTGGTAGAATATAACTCAATGCCAATCACAATTAGTAATCATACTGGTCCCCATTTCTGCAAAATGTTTTCAAAATCTAAAATTGCCCAAAAGTATCACTAGAGACGAACACAAACTACACACATAATAATGGTGCTATTGCTTCTACGAGTGTTAAAGAATGTGTGAATGGTTAATGCAAAAGGGTAAATATCAGTGGTATGGCATTGCCACTGGTGGCAGTTACGAGTAATGATGAATTTTGATTAGACACATTGGTAAAATATCATCCGGAGAACATGAGTAACTATTTTCTAAATATTTTGATTAAATAATTGTCTACCAATATAATTACACATGAAAAGCAAAGAAGAATCAGCATCTGCATTTGAAACGCTCGACAGAGTTATGCAGGATAAGGTTAAGGATATATCATGGGAGCAGTGCATTAATATTCATCTGACAATGCATCTGTAATGAAAGGGAAGCACAACAGTGTTCAGAGAAGAATTAAGGACAGCAAGCAAGCGGAACATGTTCAAAACCTCTTACCTACAATGCTTTCAGTGGAAGCCTAGTCAGAAGTTACTACAAAATTACGAGCAATGCCCCGAAAGCTTGTCAGGAGGAAAAGGAAATGGAGAAATAAAGACATACATGTCTTAAAAACTGACCACAATTAGTCAAAGTAGCAAAGAATATAGGGTATATGGTCCTAGTTAATGTTATTACCACGATTACAAGCCAACACTGTTAGATGTTACTGGAATGCCTCCGGACACCCCTACCGTGTCGGGCAACATTGTGGCCTTCAAATAATTATTGTGGCCCGCTTTTGAAGCCAAATAAGTATTGTTGTTCAGACATTATTTTGTAAAACATTCACGTTTACACACTATTTACCTTTACCTTATATTATATATTAGTAGACAACTTGAAACCAATATTCAGGACTTAATTACACTATTCCTTTCTTCCAAAACGGATTTCATAAATAAATCATTAAACAATCAAAAACATCAACACACTCATGAATCACATTTGCCATCCCTTTTCCAAAATAACCGGAAGTTTGACCACGTGAATGCGTTTGTGACCACGTGATGATATTTTGATCACGTGACCCCCAATGCGATCAAATTGTATTTTATTTCGATAAATACTCTTTTTTTACTGTAAGTTTTTATATAATGTTATATTTCTGTAATCAAACGTTTCACTTCCGCTTAAAATTCAAAATAAAGACCGAAAACAAAAAAAATAGAAAATAGTAAACGTAGGAAATTGACTGGTCTTCCTCTTTGTCTACCTAAAACTTTGCCCTTCATTTGACGTCTGCTGTCCAGCCTACGGATAGAAAATGGCGGCGCGAAACATGACGAAAAATAATATCGTATAGTATGTGGGAAGATACATAGTACTGCAAGAGGGCTTCGCCGGCCGCGGCCTTAGTTTAGTTTAAACTTATTTATTTTACATCGATTGTAACGAAAGCTCTATGAGCTTATTTGAATCACTCTCGATGTCTTCCTGGGTAGAACCAGTACTAAGCAATGCAGATAAAGTGTCTTGCTCAGGGACACAACGCATATGGCAATGGCGGGAATCGAACTCACGACTTTTGGATCATGGGTCCAACGCTCTACCACTAGACCACAGCGCTCCGCCCGTAATAATAAATTAAAAACAATAATTTCTTTATTTTCAGAGGATGACACAGTTGACAGTATTTACCGATCTAACACAAAATCAGCATTTACATAAAACAAGCATTTGCAACAGTGCATTATTGACATACTTACACAGTCTAAAATGTGTTAAAACCACACAATTTAAAAAAGGTCTAGAGACTTGTAAGCAATTAATAATACATTATATTTAAAGCCAATTTGTGCTACATGCATTTAAAATATGCTTGCAATCTTATTTCACATTGACTTATTCAAACTTAAACTTTTATGACTTTTAAAAAATATAAAAAACAAAAACAAAATAACTAATGGATTTAAAACTCATTTAGAAAAATTGACCATTTGAATTGTGATTTTAAATGCAACGCCATGCTTTAATTTTATGTAGAACTTCGATTACATGCACTTATCCTTTGTAACATATTTCTAATAATAAACAACATACCACTAATGAAAGCTTACTGAGGGATTTGAACGACATGTTGATTAATTAGATTACAGTATTAGGCTTCCGTTTACAAACCTTTGAACTAATTTCACTTAGAAAATTTGACCATTTGAATTATGATTTTAAATGCAACGCATATTCTTTAATTTTATGTAGAACTTCGATTACATGCACTTATCCTTTGTAACATATTTCTAATAATAAACAACATACCACTAATGAAAGCTTACTGAGGGATTTGAACGACATATTGATTAATTAGATTACAGTATTAGGCTTCCGTTTACAAACCTTTGAACTAATTTCACTTAGAAAATTTGACCATTCAGTAGGAACGCCACGGACCTATAACATATCAGTTCTGTTCGCATTTTAACTCCGCGAACATGGACTATTTCTTTGTATTTTACGGACTATTTTACGAATTTTCAACTAAAACAGACGCCATTTTTTTACACCCGAAATTGGGCGCGCTACGTCGGCGAGCACTACGGGTACCTATGGAGTCTAACAACACTCGTACAGTGTTTCATACCGTAGATTATGTAAAAACTAATACCTTACCGGACGAAATAACGTCCCATTATGTGTCAACACGATGCAGTGTTGGTGACTGACAGGTCACCGTGACATAACTTGACACGTGAAATTGACATGTTGTTGCAAGTTGGACTTGGGATTATTGTCTGCTGCTGGAGGTCCATGATCAAGGTATTTGTTTTGTCATTAAAATGTGTTTGTTAATAAACAGTACACACCCCTTTTAGATCGTGCATATTTAGACATTGGCCAAATACAGTGCCTAAAGAAGTAGTGTATAGTGTATAATAGAAAGTTCATAATCACTATTAGTGTACTCCGATCTTTCCAGTAACTGGATGTACTGTAGAACGTTTCGTGGAATAAAACAATTGCTAGTAGAAATGCTATCAATGTCCCCCGCACCCCGCCCCCACCCAAGTACGGTAGATGGGGGTGTGGGGGTAGATGGAGCTTGCATACCGAAAACAAGGAGGGGGTAAGAAAACTAGAAACCCCCTCCACCCCCACCCCTCAGATGCATGAATGTAAATAGTTAGCGTTGTCTCTATATCGTTATGTTATCCCCATTTTCTCGCACATTCGTGAATACATAACCCGATACAACTACCATTGAAACAATGTAATCTGCCATAGACATTTGACTGAAATCGGTCAGATTCATATTTATGTACAGTAAAGTTTTGAGGCAAGGAAGTGATTTTGAATTTACATTTATTTACATTCTGTTGCGAAAAAAACAACGCAATTTCGAGAAATTACATTTCACTTAAAAGCCTTTAAGGCGGTGTAGCTACTACGCTTGCCTCCAGTGTGTCTCAAAAGAAATGACTATTCCATGGGCTGGAAATATGCTGTGAAAGTGGAACAATGTTTTTAATGGATCTCCAGTTGGGCTACATTATATTTTACATGTATAATGAATGATGAGAGATGTTTTTATTACATTAACAGTGTTATTGAGCACAAGTAGTATTCATGCTTTATTCAATTTAGTTATTTTATCTTTTCTTTTTTAAATATGTTACATTATGTATAACAAAGGATAAACTATGTCTGTTTGATCATAGACATTGGATTGATGTTGTTTTCAGAGAGGTCTCAAATGTGAATCGTGCCCTTGAGCAGCTCTAAGTGAATTGATACTGACGACTTCAGAATGTCAAGCCGTATTAAATGCCATTGGATCATATGGAGGTAAGAGCCTTTTTAAAAATTGTTTGCACTTGTGTAGTTCTTTAAATGGAGCTTGTGTTATGCTTGCACGGTGCTGTTCAAAGTTAGAGTAAAAATATTTCAGTGATATTTCAGTGCAGCGTGATTGTCATATGAGCTCGTGTAAACTACATGTACTGGATACATGCGAAAACAAGTTGTGTAGGGACACTAGGCAGTCTTTATTTGTTTAAAACTTCTGGAGTTCGGTTAATTTAAGTGCATAGTTTGCATTTGTGCATCATTAATATTATTTATTAGAATAGTTCAGAAGAAATTGTTTTACACATTACTTACTGTTGATAATAGTGCACCTATAATAATTTATTTAACTTTTAATGCAAGCAGGTTTAAATTTAACATGTTACCAGGTTAACAAATGGAGATGCTAATGTTAAAGCTTGATAAATACTTCAAGATTGCCGTGTGTCCCTTCAACATCATCTAATTGGTCTATGTGATGGGTCCTGAATTTATTAAAGGGACACAGAGCAAATTTCCAATCTTGTGTCTGTTTTACACATTTTCACATCAGAACAGACCACACATCTACAAAAGTGTCTTCTCAACTGCCCTATTTAATCATATTTTATTTCTAAAACTAGCGGCATCACCAGGTTTTGAGAGAGAAAATAAATAGTTGTATATTAATGTTTTCTCCCCATGTAAAATGACCTTACTAAGTCATTAAAGTAAAATATCCTATGAACAAAACGTGTAAAATTTAACAATTTTAGATTTTTGGCCAGACTTGTATTTTATTCCCCTTCTAGTAAAAATGGCTTATAGAACATTGCACCCTCTGTCAGATTTAACTTTCCTTATAATAGATTCTTGCTGTACTGTTGGGTGAAACATACATTAAAATGGTTCTATAATCATGTCAGTTCAATCATATACTCGTATGATACACAATATAATATGTATTGACCCTTTACTTGATGTGCCATTTACTCAGTTTTGGTCAAGGGACGTTTATAGCATATCGGCTTTGAATCCAGTTAACACGGATTCAATTCTTACTGGCGCCACTGGGTTACTTCGATGTGTCCTGCTAGCCTCGTTCGTCTGATGGGAACGTAAACCGGGTGGTCCTGTGTATCGGAGTCTGTCCTCCCTCCAAGAACGTTAAAGAACCATAGGTATCTAATCGGTAGTAAGCGTAGGGCAGGGTTCCTGGATGCCTATGTATCTTTCCTCCTCTCTTTCGGGCGGTTCGAAATAACCTAAACAACGTGTTGATGAGGCGTTAAACAATAATTAAATTTTAAACTGTCCCATTCCCCTAAATATGCCCTAGATCCCTATCGCAACACCTGATTCAAATTGAATACTCTGCTCGACTTATATTAACTTTTATTCTATGTCTTTCTTTTCTTTCAGTCTGCACGTCATGTGGAAGAAGACTCCATGTACACCACTGGCCAGAGTCAATGCTGAAGTTTATGTTCGCTCAATTATTTGCTTAATAAAGTATACATATGAACTAAAATATTGTCTTTATAATTATGTCTTCCACCACAAAGTGGTAGGTGAGACAGATTAGATTTGGCCTTTCCGTTCGTCTGTCACAAATCTTGTCTGCGCTACTTGTTGGATTTTGACGAAACTTTGTACAAACTCTTTATTACTTTCTCTGAAGCTAATTTCATAAAACTTCATACTTTAAATGCCTTTGGTGAAAATGAAAAGTATTGCCCACACAGTTTTTCCTCTTACCTAAAGCAAATTTCATGAAACTTCATTGTTGGACAGTGGAAAGAGGATGATCGTTTGATTTTTAGGTAAAAGGTCAAGTTCCCTGCAGACATCCACTATCCAAGGATAAGCATATGTTACAACACACATGTTATAATATTAATGGTATAATATATGAATATTTTCTTGCACAATGTTGAATCCAGTAAAACAAGTGGTTTTGTTCACCGATACTGTCGCCTGTGAACCAAACCACTTGTTGTTAAATTACAGGATTCAACAGTGTGTAAGACATATTCCGATCATCCATTTTTTTTTTAAAATCATAAATTAAAAAATATATATATTAAAACAAACAAAACATGCTATTTGATGAAAACAGACGTATTCAAATTTTCAAAATAGCAATATTCGCAGAATATAGTAGATTTCAACTGCTGAAAACAAACATGTATTTTTTTTCCAGGAAATAATACTTCTATGAATATAGTATATATGTTCAGGGAAATGTTTAATATGTCTGTTTTCAAATACTACAAATCGTAACGCACCGCACATGTATATTCAGTATTTACTTTCAATATAGTAGTGAGTATGACTGCGTTCTGGGACCATATAAATATAAAAGAATAATATATATAAATAAATATATATATAATTATTAAAGATGGGTTTAGCACAATACAAGGCAATGTTTACAGTTTATGTTTATTGGAATATATTGGCCACGGCTTCAACAAAATAAAATATAAAACATATTCATGTACTTTATGAACCCTGGGTACAGCAGTTCACAAAGACAAATGTACCTAATTGAAAGCTCTTGCATTGAAAATGTCAAAATTCTTATTAACTACACAATAAGTAATTACTGTGACCGCAAAGTCATTATTAAATTAAATACGTTGCAAATATTTATCTACGAAAAAGATTATTTTATAAGACGACTATTAAATATTGCTTCTTCGGCCGTAAATGAACAATACATGATATAGAAAAATGCAGGTAACACGAGTTGGATCGATTACGTCATGCATATGTAATACATGATAACTATGACGAATGCCAGTAATGGCGACGCCCTCCTTCTGCTTGAAGCATTCTTACAAACGCTTTTAATCCTAATAAACTAAATTCCCCTGCAACAAATAGTTCGTTACAAAATGACCAGTAACGTACTTACCAATTTACAAAAGCCTTAAATGTAAGGTTTATGTTGCGAATACAGATAAAATAAATGTTTTGTACCGAATGAATTACTGAACCTTTGTTCAATCCAACTTTGTAGACAAAAGGAATTTGATAATTAAAGTTGCCGGTGTCTATGTATAAAATGCACCGGCAGAATTTATACACTAAATTTATTTTATATTCCACTTGAATAACAGTAATTTGTCCTTCAACGCACAAATTCCACTATATATGCCCTATAAATATAAACGACCCGCACTTTTTGGATTCACGCGTACAGTGTTTCACAACACCACAAATCTGGCAAGTGCTCCATTGACACAATGTCATGTCCACGTTTATGTTATGAAATCTTCGAGTCTACACATAATCATGTTTGTTACCGACAGTAGCATGTATGTTACTCGTCAGTCATTTATTTACTTGGTTAAAGGGACACATACCAATCTTGCTTTCTTTAAAACTCGAGTCGCCCCCTCAGTTTTAAACGAACAGTTAAAAGAATATACTTCTTTCTGCCTGTTAAACTTATATTAGTTTATCGCTTTTTCTGGTTTCGAAAATTAACTCTACAACGTATGTTGCCGCCATCATGATTTCATTTTCCGATATACCGTTGCAACATTGTTTGTTAAAATAAATTGGCCACTCTGACATAAACCCAACGCATGTAAAGATAAAAAATTTAGTGTAAAATACATGAACACATACATTTTAAATATATGTGTTTACATAACGAAATTATATAATTGTTTCTGTAGCCGGTCGTCTTTCCTTAATGAATATGAATGTTGCCGTCTTTGGGTCGGACGGCCCTGTTACTTAATTAGTACTTGTCTCCGTTTATTGAAATTCTACATATATACAGAGGAGAGATGTATCTATATGATTTTGTTATTATGCTCGCTTCTAAAATGACGAAATAAATCGATTTGAATAAAAGGCGCATTCTCAGCAATACACAACGTATTGTGTGTACGGGTTGGAGGGGGGAAACCCACGGGGTTGGAGGGATACTACCGTAATGTTGCTCTCATAAATACTGTTAACATACTACATCAATAATATAACAACTACTGAACAATGCTGAAATCGATTTATCTTTATAAATGAATTCATAATTCCACAATTTTATTCCGTGCGAAGATCGATTTGGAACGTCGATTCGGCGTATTTAAACGATTACGGTGTACTTTGTTAATTTTCGGGGGAAAAAAGTACTTGCCTCCGATTTTTTTTATATTTTACATATCTACAGAGGAAAACTGTACATGCTTTTGTTTTTTTCTCTCGCTTCTAAAATGATGAAATAAATCGAATTTGATTAAAACTGTGCATTAGCAGCCTAATCAATACGGTATGGAGGGTGGTGGGGGTGGAATGAGGGGCGGGACTGCAGGGATACTACCGTAATGGTGTCCTTGAGAAAAACGGTGAACATTCTACTCTAATAATTTATTAAATACAGAACAATGTTGAAATCAATTTATCTCTTAAAAAGGATTTCATAATTTCATGGTTTTATATCCCGCGTGTACATTAACTTCGAAAGGCGATTGTTCATTTTTTAGCGAACACGGTGTACTTTGTTAATTTTGGGGAAAAAAAAGTACTTTTTTCTGATTGACTTTAAATTTTGGATTTTAATAGTAGACATGTCAATGAACACTTTCATGAAAAAAAATTCATTCTCGCTGTTAAAACTTAATTTTTTTGCATTTTTTTCGGATTCAGAAAATTAGCACTGCAACATATATTTTCACAATCCTCATTTCCTTTCCCGACGTACCGTTACAATTTTGTTTGTTAAAACCTATTCTGAGCACTCCGGCATAAACCAAAAGCATGTATAGATCAGAAATTTAATCTGGAATGCATGGATACATACATTTGAAATATATGTATTGAAATAATGGAATTATTTCATTTATTGTGTACCCGGTCGCGTCTGTAAATGTATATGCATTATGCCGTCTTTGAGTCCGTGGGTCATGTTAGTTAATTTTGGGGAAAAAAAAGTACTCGTCTCCGATTTCATTAAAAATTTGCATATGGCCAGAGGAAAGATTTATCTACGCGTACATGCATTTGTTTTTATTCTCGCTTCTAAAATGACAAAATAAATCGATTTTGATTTAAAAGCGCATTTTTGGCAATTTAAACCTTAAAACAACCTAAATTCATCCCTTTGAAAAATACCTTTAACTATTAATGGGAATTACACGAAGTGTACACCAATTCTGTTCGACCAATGTAGTTTGTGAATATTATTACTTTAACAACGATCTGTGATGGTGTTTTGTTATAATCACAGTTTATAAATAAGAGGTGAAGAAATCTGACCAGTGACAATTTTCCCGATAATGTCATTTTGTTATCGATTTTATCACGTGACCTTGTTTGATAAATATTCATACGCCATAGGGCTGGCGTTCCTACTGATTTGAATTATGATTTAAATGCAACGCCATGCTTTAATTTTTTGTAGAACTTCGATTACATGCACTTATCCTTTGTAACATATTTCTAATAATAAACAACATACCAATAATGAAAGCTTACTGAAGAATTTGAACGACATGTTGATTATTTAGATTACAATATTAGGCTTCCGTTTACAAACCTTTTGAACTAATTTCACTTAAAGAAAAGAAAAGTTCAAATCGATAAAATTATAACTTACTATCACCCGCATTTGTTAACATTTTGTTAATGATGTTTCTTGACGTTTTGCGTGTCTTTTGAGCATATATTCTGAAATAGATATACAATTTGTACAAGTATTACACTTAATGGTTGTTCCGTTTCCACACAGTAGTCATTTAAACCTCATAGTCCACACGCTCATAGTTTCGCCCGTTAGTGTCACGAGACCTGTAACGTTATTGTTTTTAAGTGATTAGCGGTCCCGCATTAGTCTTATTAAGTACCGACTGAAAATCAAATTAATTCAAATATTATCTCATTTAGAGGTGTGCCGTTGTCGTAAAACATCCAATTGTATAATGCATGAAAATAAAACTACATTTAAATAGTGTACATTGCTGTCATGGTATTGTGAGTTGTTGTTATATGTATTCCATGAATTACTTTATGACACTGTCACGTAATTGTATCTTGAGTATTAATTGAAGTACCAACATATGCGCATAAGTCTTATGAGACTCTTGTCCTAGACCTATTAACGAGACATTATATTTTCTTATTAATAACCTATTTAATTATAGAATATATAGCATGATACTGGATTAATAACCCTAGGTGTTTATCTAAATGCTTGATTGAAGATTGCCGCGTGTCCCTTTAAAACATAAAACGTCTTTTAAATGTCATTATTACAATCAAAGAAGTGTCACTAATCCTTTCAAGATCTAATGTAAAGTTGTAAAGGTGCGATAGTTTGACAACTGAATTTGTTATTACTACACACTTATTAAATACATTTTCTATAGTTTTTTCTGCATAACAGATTTTCTTTAAACTTTTTGTACAGTAAATCTGTTATATATATATAGACAGAAAAGTCAAAAATAATGGTAGGTCACCATGATTGTTAACATTTTAAAAAATAATTTGTAATGCCACCGTCATGTCAATCTGTCCAAAAAGTTGAACAAGTCCATAAAATAGCTAAATAAGATATTTTTGAAGTCTAATCATTTATTCATTGGTCACAATTCTGCTAAAATTGTATTAAAGTAAAGAACATTTAATTACAATAACATTTAAACCAATTCTATATGTAAAACCTATATTTTTTTACAAAATCTGTTGAGACCATTACCACAATTTATGCACAAATTAGCCCATAATGATACAATTTCCCCTTTTTTTTTTGTATGTTCCCAATAATAGATTTTTTTTAAACTTTCTAAGCACATAATTTAACATATATAAAAACAAAATGTGCAACAAAAATGATAGGTTCCCAAGCTTGTTTAGAAGAAGAATTTGAAACCCTACCCCTATGCTAAGTTTTGTATGAAATTATATAGAAATGGTATATTTTCCTTTTTTGTTATGTTCCTAATAACAGAATTTGTTCAAACTTCCTAGGCACTTATTTGAACATATATTTAGACAATATATTTAATTAAATTTATAGGTCACCATGCATATTGAGATTTAATATTGGTTTTTGGAACCGTACCATTATGCTTACATTTTTTTTTAATTTTGTTGGAATTTTTACAAAATGCTATATTTTTCCTATTTTATGTATCTAATAATAGGCCTTTATTTAAATAAAGACAATAAAAAAAAATAAAAAATTAAATAAAAAGACAAAAAATAGAACTAGACAGCAAAAGCAACATTCATTTAAATTTGTAGGAAAATCCATCTAATAGTTTTAGAAGAGAAGTCGCCCAAAAAAGCTGCGCATGAAAAACTACAGCAAATGCTTCTTTATATACACATCGAACATAAAAAACATTGATGCATATTTGTTTAAGTTCGTATATATTTTTTTAAATATCTTTTCTTTTATTTCACTCACTCCATTATATAAATGGCAACATGAGGTTAGACAGCATAGTTATATATTATTATTTTATTATTGTATTAAAGTGACAAATAACACCGTTACAAAATATTACATATACAAAACAATACAGTATAATATAGGAAACATTAACTAAACAAATGAATACCCAGCCTAATGAGACTTATTAGTCACTATAGACACATCAATTGCAATATTGATTTTACAACTCAGTTAATAGGTATAACAAAAGTAAACATGAAAAATACAACAACAACAACAACACAAAGTATAGATCAACTGACATAACTAAATATGTAACTGCTTATTATTCTCCAAAATACAAAACTTAACTAATAATACATTTTTCATATAAAGCCTATTACGTAGGCAGGTAGTATTCTTTATTTCCTCCATGTATAGGGGAGCTTAGATATCTGTTGTTGAGTGAAGACAAGTTTTAACTCAGTAAATGAAAAACTTCACTGACAGTCAAACTACATGTACAAACAGGATTTCTTTATTTACACTGTCCTGTTTTAATGGGATGACAGTAGGGTGAGTGTGAGGTTCGGTGCACCCTAGAACCGGTTTAAACCCGTAGTTGCCTACTTTGCCACTGACCGTTTCAAGGCGGTAGCCCTATTGCCAACCATTTTGTGTTTGTGATGTCGTTTGCGTTTATTATTACTTTTGCCTTCCTGTTTGTCTGTTTGTGTGTTTGTTTCTGTGTTTTGTGGTTGACTGTCCTCCTTGAATGCTACTTTCCCTGTCCGATCTTTTTATATTTCTTCAGTAGGAATGCATATGAACATTATATATGCATGTTACAAAACATAATTATGCAGTTCGTCGTCAAAGACATTGACCTTCACTTCGTAATCGCTTATTATTGACATACACAGTTTTAAATAAAAATGGTGATGGTGTACGCTTTGACGGCGAGAGCTCTACGATTTATTAACATGAAGTCACACGCGCCAACTAATACACATTATATGATGCATGACGGACAGTACTGGCATCAACTTCAAGAAAAATATGTCGAGTAACATTTGTGACTTGAGGGAATAAGGTTATTTGGACCCACTAATTTCGAAATTCTCAGGATCACCAGTTCAGCACAATATCATATCAACATGCATGTCTGACTGTTGACAGAAGTGGATCGATGACGACATTAACTGGATAGTTCATTGGAGTGGCTCAAAATAAGGGCTAATACGAAAATATAAATGGGTTTCTGTTAATCTGACCGACCATGCCCAATTTCTTTATTTGAATAAAATGATGTTTCCGAATTTTATTGGATTATAAAGTTTGGAATAACAGATGGCAGGAGGTGTATATTACTGGTGCTACCCAGAAAAGTGGGTGGTCTGCCGACACCAAAACCCCACAAAAAAACAGATACATGTATATATATAACCCCACATTTGTTGAAAATGACTTGCACCATATAAACAATACAGGCTGAGAGGTGCGCATATTAAAGGGTCATGCAGCAGTCTTTTTTTTTTTAAACTCCAAAATGTTATAACTTATAATTTAAATATATGCAAGCAGGTGTAAAGTGAAAATCAATTCTTGATTAATCAATCGAGGTGCTAATTTTAATGTTTGATAAATACTTCAAAAATGCTTTGTGTCCCTTTAATAAATAAATAAAATTATTGCATGATGCAATTTAATTTTTTATGTAATACCTTTATATTTGGGATGTTTTGATGCAAATATTTGAAATAAAATGTTTTGAATCAAATAAATAATTCACTTCGATATCTGACTTGTTACATATTTTTTTACTTAGTCATGAAAGGTAATATTTAAGACATTAATATGTACCTTAAATATTTATTGTTTACAATCGAATGGTGAGGCGGCATATGGTGTTAGTCATCTGTGCGTCTATATCCTTCCACAGTTTTTAACCAATTGTTTCGAAACTTTACATGATGTTTATCTATGATGTCAAGAGGAGCATATCTATTTTGCATCAAAATAAACTTTATTTATGAATATACATTCTTGCATTGTACAATTTTCCACGGATTGTTTTCAGTGCGGTCATTCGTGTCCCATGGACATATTGAGTTATGGAGATATTCGGCTGCACTTTTTATATTTGTATACATTCTCATTTTCACCTCTTACCGCTGCGGGTTCAATTCCCACTGGGAGCTCAACTTGTAGGTGAGAAAGTATCGATTCTTACGGAAATATGGCCTAAAATGTGCTATAAGGACATAAAACACCACTCAACTTTAAAAATATAAAGTAAAAAAATGGCCTTCTTTACATTTCTTCGATGCTATCAGAATTCTTTTTTTTTAAATTTTCAACCACCAATTTGGTGATCCATTTATTCTCCCCGTCATTGGTGCATGGGGGTCGGGGAGGGCCATCCCCCGATGCACCTTACAATATTGTATGCATTTATTTATAAACAATACAAAACAGTAACAGAAGTGTTAAATTTGCATAAGAGAGTTGTTAACTGGGGAATTTTCTCTTTCTACCAATTCATCAGGTCATGGGTATATAATATTTGTTTTTCAATAATTTTAGTTGGTTGCGACAGCGTTGTAATCATATTAATTTTAAAAACATAGTTTACAGAGCTGCTTTAAGGGCGGTAACTCTTATGATCTTGTCTTTTTTGTTACAGAGAGTTATAGCCTGTAATTTAAAAAAATAGAATATGTCTCATGTTTTTTTCTAAACGTTAAAAGTATGTGGCATTATATTTTTAAACTGGGGGTGTTTGCAAGAAGACTATGCATCTCCTCTTTAGTATCTAAAACTCTGTAAATTATAAGCATTTAGCTTCGCATACTCAGCTTATATAAAGCTCTGTAAATTATTAACTTGTACTCCACCCATGACACCCATGACCAAGTAATGGATAGGAAGTTTTTTCTCTAAGTATATGAGTTATGGTGTATGATTCAATGCATATTGACATGAAATGTGTACTTGTTTTTACTTGTAAAGTGTATATGCTATATCTCACATCATGATGTAGATTATAAAGGGGTAATGACAGGTATCTAGTTATCATTTAAACAACATAATAAAGTAAATGTATTATTAAAAGCAGTAGAAGAATGAATTGTTTTGTAAAGTTTAGTGTTTGTCATACATTACACAAACATTCATTCAATATATTTTGGAAAAAGAAACATAGTGAAGGTTTTTGGTAGAAAAGAATGGCATGGTAATTATACTCAAGAAAATGAAATATGTATATAATGGAAAAACATACAGGAAAAAAGATAATGTAGAAAATGGAAGGGCAAAAGGTAAATGCTATATATTGCAGTAAGTGTCTAGATTCACAATATTATGGTTCAGCAAAAATGTTCTCATATCGGCCCCATAATTTAAGAAAATATGTATCTTTTGAGTTTTTATAAGCAATGTATTGATCAGTTTTATAAACTGTTTTTAAATAATAAATAAAATTTGTACATGATGGTGCAGAATTATTTTGTTTTTGAAAGAATATATGATATTTTCCTAATACTAAAATCTTATTCAGTATAATATCTAATTTGTCATTCCCTAATACAATATCGGAGTCTGACCAGTCTCAGTACATTTGCTATTAATGAAAGTAGACAAAGTTGACCAAAACAATTTTGAAACTTTGCAGTCATAAAAGAGATGTTTAATTATTTCCACCGTTTTATTACAAAAAGTACACATATCTGAATCAGCAAAGTTCATTTTTTTAAGTAAATAATTGGTACCCACAATCCTATGGTTGATCCTGTATTGAAACCATTGGTGTCTTACATCTTGATTTATTTTAAATGTTAAAGCAAATATTTTGCACCAATTCAGGTGTCTACTATTAAGTTCTTCGTTCCACTTTGTTACCGCCGATGGGATTATATTTTTTATTATCATTGCATCATAGATTGATCTGCTTCCTTTAATGTCTTTTAAAATAGTCGATAGATAAAATGGGATTATAGAGCTTTTACCCTTGCTTATAGACTGTGGGAATTTATGTGAGTGTAGTAACCTTTTAACTAATGCTATAACACCTTCATATTCTAAAAAAATTGGATTTTATTCCATATGTTTCTTTAAAGACCTGAAAAGATAATAAATTGCCGTAATCATCAATCAGGTCATTGATTGAAATAACTCCTTTTGAGAACCAGTGGTTGAAAAAAATTGTTGAGCCTCCGACCTTTATATCTTCATTGTACGATAAAGGAACACCATGAAACTGATACCATAAGGTTAGTGAAATGTTACGTAGATAATATTTATAACTTTCAAAGACATCTTTCCAGAAAGGATTATCCAATGTTTTTAAATGTTTATCTATATAATTTATGCCAAAGCGAGTGAACTGTTTTATCCATCATGGGTACATTTCTTGGACAATGTTCAAGCAATTATTTTCACTTTTTAGAAGCCGTCTTATCCAGGTTATTTTCAAAGATTTAAAAAAGCATTCAATATCGATCATTCTTAAACCGCCTCGATTTTTGTCTTGATATATAACCTGACGTTTAACTTTATCTTTTTTACCACTCCACAAGAAGTTAAAGATTAATGTTTTAAATTCATTTATTACCTGTTGGTGGGGATTGGGTAATGCTGAAATTAGATGAGTTATTTTTGGAATTGCTAGGCTCTTTATAACTGTAATTAATACAACATTACAGCTAGTGTTGTCCCTAATAGTGCACGCCTTATAAACTTTAGTCCTGTAGAAGACTATTACATGACAGAAAATGTTAAAAAAAACTGGATATAAGTTGAATTTTACACAAATTTTGCACTAGCTTTAACATATCTATTTACTAGCAATACCTGCACAAATGCCTGTCTGTGACACATCAGAACACACTCACACTTTACTGGACTGAGCATCTATCTATCTATTTAATAAAAGGTGGAAAGAAAGTCAAATTACTTATATAATTTCTTAAGATAGTGTACATATAAGGTGTATTGTTCTATACACATTTTAGAACATTTTTCTCATGTATGTTTATGCTTTTGTAGTCAAAACTTTTTGCCTTTCATTTTTTATTCAACGTATTTTGACAACAGAGTAACCCTTCATAAGGAAGGGTGTATATCAAAAGTTTAAACAAGATTATTATGGTTTATATGTATCATATATGTTTTATAGTACATAGCGAAACGAAATCCAAGGAGTCTAAAGGATTATTTTTAACATTAAGTTAATGGAATAATTATATATATATGTTACCATTTATCTAAACAGATTTGTCTTTGAGCATTCTTTTAAAGAATGGTAATTGTAAATATATTCAACTTATATCCGGGGGATATTTATTGAGGAGTTCCAAGTTTATTGTGTATATTTATATATTTTATTTATTACCTCCAACATGTACTGGTGGTTATTGGTAAGTACCATGTTATGGTAATAACAGTCAAATACTGTACCATCATTTACTAACAGAACAGTGGATTACAGTCTAGTCCAGTAGCGAGGAATTTCAAGAACTTAAGTTGTACTCTTTGTATAACATCTAGATTACCGAAACCCCATATCTCACAGCCATACAAAAGTATAGGTTTTATAATTTTGTTAAAAAGATCAATCTGCATATCAGTTGGTAAGTGTTTACTCTTTTTAACAAACTAAACATTGCATTTTCTCGCAAATAACCATTTTATGTATACAATAAAGTAAGCATTGCATCAATTTATACAAAATAATATCCGCTATCAAAATTGGCGTTCATGTATTTGAATTGATATCTTTTTGTTTAAACAAAAATGCAAATTACATTTCAGCCCATACTATAATATGACAAAAAAAAATTAAAATTAAGAGCTTAGAATAATAACATAACTTGTTTATTAAACATGAAAATTAATAAACACGTAATAATATAAAACAACACTTCAAACAAGTATTATTAATGTCTATCTAATATTATGAATAACAATTTATTGTTTATTTAAAGCACACTTTTCAACGATCGCCGTGCTTTTTATTAGAATCGAAACGGCCTTCTCATTAAAATTGATATAGATGAGATGTTTTGAAAACGGATTAAATATTTATTCACTGTTTATTGAAAGCATAGATTAAGTGCAATAACCTATTGTGATAATTCATCGTTAATTAAATCATAAATCTAAAGCACAATAAAATATGAAGTGCATGCATATGTTTAATACACAGTGAATAATAAATGGGTATTTTCATATTACACCTATATCAGGCCTGAAACGCCATGTCAGCCCTCATGTCAGCCCGAGAGCTTTAGCTGATATGAGTCGACGGCTGATATGCGTCGACGGCCTGATATAGGGTGTAATATGAAAATACACATTTTTTATTCTATTTATCTTATACTTCAGCTTTGTTGAAATGTCCACTTCAGATCATTCACTACGCCGTTTTCCAGGAAGGAAAAAAAATAATGTTATTAATAGATCTAATCCATTCCGATATGTTCATGTCTGTCGCGTTAAAATGAAAATGAATGCGATTGAATTTGAAATGTTGTAATAAAGAAAATGAAGGGTCATGAGTGGTTATAATGATTATATAGTCAATACTCTGGCGTGACAACAGGATGGAACACAGACATATGAATACTTTTGTTATTAGGTGTGTGGATGAAAGTAACCAATGAAACGCAGACGACTAACTTTCGTATCACTCCTGTAAAAGGATCGAGATGAACATTCGTTAATTTACGCGATATGACAAGTTTTACCCTTTATTTCACCCGTGTGATAAAGTTTTATTGCCCGGCAAAGAAATCCTGATTGATATGACTAGCTATGTCTATGTCGTATCGTATATTAAAAAACCCAACATATTTATTCTGTCTATGGTTAACAGACTGAGACTCATGTAAGTGGCAATAACCATGCTTTACAACTTGAATTCCTAGAGAACTCGTCTGAAACTTATATGGCTTTTAAATCTGTCTATGGTTAACAGACTGAGACTCATGTAAGTGGCAATAACCATGCTTTACAACTTGAATTCCTAGAGAACTCGTCTGAAAAACTTGAATGGTATAAACACATATTTTGTAATGTTGAAAGGTTACCATTTCACTTGCTGAAATGACGTTTTCGTAAACCAGTCTACTGAGAATGTAGCATGTAATCATTACTATTATATGCATATTAACGACGAAACATTCACAAGCCTCAATAGTGCAGTGTTAGTGCCCAGGAAGGTAGGGTTCAAGCCTGCTTATTTCCCCTTTTTTTGTTTAATTTTCATTGGTTTATATTATTCACTTTGATATCGCAATCTTATAATTACACATGGTAACAGTGAACAGTTTATATGTGTTGTAATGTACACTCTAACGCACACGTGAACAATTGTATTTCTGTGGTGATGTGTACTTCTAGCACGTCGTATTACAAGGTAATTGTAATCAATATGTAAGGCATGTCAAGGTTTTTGAACAGAAAGAAGCGAAGTCGCCCACATTGATTTAAAATGCTTGGTAGGAAGAACTGATGGTAAAAATCGGGATGAATGTAAGAAAAAACGGTCGTGGCGTGTTTATGTCTCCGTGACAACATTTTTTTTTTTCAATATTGTTTTAACACCCGTGACTTGATATATTATTATGTTAACTTCTAGTCTCTCGGCAGCTATTTTACGCTTGCGTAAAACCTTGCTTGTATACAAGTATATATGATAAATGAGATTATACCCGATTCATATGTAACATGTATGTAAAGATATGCTCTTCATATTTTGAATGCAATTACTTTGTTTTGTTTTAATAGTATCTGTTATTTGTGATTCAGAAACACAACTACTTATCTGATTTGTACAGTTACTGTTATTCAGTTCACTGCAGATCTGCTGCCAATGGCCTACTGAAACTGTCGGGACTGTACAAGAACGATGTAATGCCTGGCTAGAATTATACGGGACTGTATAAGTGATGTGCTGCCATGGCCTACTGGAACTGTAAGTGATTGTACAAGTATGCTGACATGGCCTACTGGAAATATACGGGACTGTACAACTATGCTGACATGGCCTACTGGAAATATACGGGACTGTACAAGTATGCTGACATGGCCTACTGGAAATATACGGGACTGTACAAGTATGCTGACATGGCCAACTGGAAATATACGGGACTGTACAAGTATACTGCCATGGCCTACTGAAACGGGGATTTTTTAAGTATGATGCCATGGTCTGCTGGAATTATACGGGAAATTACAAGTACGTTGCCATGGCCTGCTGGAACTGTACATAATTGTTCAAGTACGTTGTCATGGCCTACTGGAACTGAAAGGGATAATACGAATACGCTGCCAAATGGCTTGCTGAAACTATAAGAGTTTGTACGATGACATATGGCCTGCTGGAATAGTACGGGATTGAACAAGAACGCTAGTATGGCCTACTGGAACTCTACTAGATAATACACATACGTTGCCTATGGTTTGATGGAACTATACGGTATTTTACAAGTATGCTGCCATGGCCTACTGTAACTGCACACGTGTTCAGCCATTACCTATTGTAGTTTACCCTCTATTTTCACAGTGTACCTCAAGAAGCGCGAAAAGCATAAACATTCCCGTTCAGTTAGGCAAATACGCAGCTCCAAATACGGCTAGTGTCAAGAGCAAATACGTATCATATGGGACTTGCCTTCTTAAAACAAAAATGCCAGTTGAGAAACCATTACCCACACACCCACCATGAATTCCGACCCTGCCATATAATGTTTTCTCTTAAAAAGCAAATGCAAAACTTTTTAAAAACTGTTAACTACACACACACACACACACACACACACACACAACACACACACACACACACACACACACACACACACAAATCGTGCCAAACGAAAAAAATAAAATAATTGTCAACTAATATCACTTGCATCATAGCACTGACCACCCGCCGCCACCAATAACAAAAGAAGAACATTCTTAAAAATCAAATGCCAGTTGACAACCATGACCATTATAAACTTTCCCCCTACCCCTTCTCGCTCTCTAAAATGCAACTTCCTCTTTTGTGATTCTTCAGTAACAAAGAGTTATTCTTCAGTAACAAATGGCATCAGAGACAACAATGACATTCCAATGACATCAGAGACAACAATGACATTCCAATGGCATCAGAGACAACAATGATATTCCAATGACATCAGCGACAACAATGACATTCCAATGACATCAGAGAGACAACAATGACATTCCAATGGCATCAGAGACAACAATGACATTCCAATAACATCAGCGACAATCAAGACCAACTCATCCATGTTTCCAACAAACAAGAGGCCCAAGAGGGCCTGCCGACGCTCTACTAGCTAAAATGTCTCTTATATTTTAAGGTTGTCATCCTAAAATTCCCATCAGTACTTAAACTAAAAGGCCCTATTATAAAGGTCCAGATATTTTATTTGTCCAACACCAACGTCAATCCCTAAACATATTAGACTAATGTCATTAACAGTGGGGGATGCATGTTGTAGCGGAGACTGGACGCGACCTATATTTCGTCACAGCCACCCAACATTTTTCACATGATGTTAGATGCATGTAAGGAACATTCTGGTGAGGTTTGAGGTTTGGTAAAAATCCTGCGAGAAAAAAGCAAGATACGTATTTCGCAGCAGAGACTGGAGGTGACCTATATTTTATCAAAGTATGTCACAGTGACCTGAACTTTTGCACATGAAGTTAGATGCATATACGGAACATTCTGATGAAGTTTGGTGAAAATCCTGGAAGAAAGAAGCAAGATAAGCATGTCGTTGCGGAGACCATACATGACATATTTTGTGAAAGGTAGGTCACAGCGACCAGAAATTCTGCACATGATGTTAGATGCATATAAGGAACATTCTGGTGAAGTTTGGTGAAAATCCTGCGAGAAAAAAGCAAGGTATGCATGTCGTAGCGGAGACCAGACATGACCTAACTTTTGTCGAAAGTAGGTCACAGCAATCCAAAATGTTGCACTGGTGAAGTTTGGTGAAAATCCTGCAAGAAAGAAAACAGATACACATGTCGTAGCGGAGATCGTACATGACATATATTTCGTCGAAAGTAGGTCACAGTAACCGACATTGTGCATGGGATGTTGGATTCATATAATGAACATGTTGGTGGAGTTTGGTGAACATTTTGCATTTAACGAAGAAGATATTAAGAAATGAAAATCGGACGCACGGACTAACGAACGAACGGACGAACTGACACACATACACCTGGATGACATTTTGATCTCTAAGTCGAGATCCGTAAACGGGTTCAACAAAAATTGCGATACCTAAACAAATTGCTGGTCCGATCTGGCTTGTTTTCAAACTTATCCCAGCGCTCATAATATTAGTAATCTGGTAAAGCGTGGTAAAGATCAAATGAAAAATGGACCGTTAGCGTGTTGACAAGACAACATACTGCAATTTTAGTTAATTCAAGGGCAATAACTCCGGTGCTACTTGTCCGATCTGGCTGGTTTTCAAACTCGTCCGAGCTTTCTTTACTATTAATAATCTTGTAAAGTTTGGTAAAGATCAAATGAAAAATGGAGGCGCTAGAGTGTTGACAAGACAAAACATAGCGTTAATTTAAGGGCAATAACTCCGGCGTTACTCGTCCGATTTGACTGGTTTTCAAACTTGTCCGAGCTTTCATATAAATAATCTGGTACGGTTTGATAAAGATCGAATGAAAAATGGAGGCCCGAGAGTGTTGACAAGACACAATATAGCAATTTTCGTTAATTCAAGGGCTATAACTCCGGTGTTATTGGTCCGATCTGGCTGGTTTTCGAACTCATCCGGTCGTTTTATAGATATTAATAATCTAGTAAAGTTTGGTAAAAATGATGAAAAATGAAGGTGCTAGAGTGTTGACATCAAAAAGTTAACGGACGACGGACGACAGACGGACGTGCGGACGACGGACGGACGACCGACATAAGACCATGGCATAAACCCTACTGGTCTTTATCATTTGACGCATATTCAATTTAAGAACCCGTGAATAACCCTATACTTTTAATAGGCATATTCATTATTATTTGACATTAACACATGAATAGAGTTTGATAAAAGGGTTTGTAGTCTAATTTGGCCGTTATTTGGCGGGTAATTTTCTTCAACATTTAATTGACATATATTATTTTGTGATCCTTTCAACCTTTTTTTAGATTGATGTCTGTGTGTAAATGTAATGTCTGACGACCAGCCAAAACAATAATTACTCAAGTACGAAGGCAGACTCGCCCTGAGGGGGTTTCGCAGCAAATCAAAGACCAAAGGCTCTGCATTCGACAGGAAGCAAGTCTACTTGAAAGATTAAGAAAAAAGCTAAATCAAAAGCCATCAGAAAAACAAGCTGAGCCTGAAAGTAACTTTCAGAGTCTTCGGCCTAGAAATTCAAAGAAGACAGTGAAAAAAGTTGGGATTGGTCTGATGATGTATGACTGTATCAAGCAATGCTATCATCAGATTAGGACGAAATGTGGAGGTGGGACAAGGATGACCTCTTTATCAAAACATGTCAAGAAGGGAGACGATGGAAAGCCGTAACATCTTTGTCCGGATGACCAAGTGTTGGACGTGCAACATACTTTGAATTTAATATTATGGACTATCAAGGTTTACATTCAAATGAAGACATTACAATTGATCAAACCAATGAAATAATCAAGCTCCAGAACCTCCGTTTTTACTTAGGTTTGAAAATGGTGTTATGAATGATGTTGAGGAAATTTCCAGCCCTGCTAGTACATCCTCAGTGATATCAGTCTCTTCTGACGATAACGGCCTTACATCACCAGATACTGAAAAAAAGGGAAATTAGTGAAAATGTCAGTGGACGTAGCGGTGAACGTACAAGCAGAAACTTCAAACCCTGTTGGTAAATTCTCCATGATACGATTGATATCAGTCTCTTCTGACGATAACGGCCTTACATCACCAGATATTGGAAAGGGGGGAATGAAACAAAACGTCAGTGGACGTAGCGAGGAAATCACGAGAGAATTACAAGCAGAACCTTTAATAAAGCCCTGTTGGTACATTCTCAATGATATGATTGATATCAGTCTCCTCTGACGATAATGGCCTTACATCACCAGATATTGAAAAAATGGCACTAAGTACAAATGTCAATGGACGTAACGGGGATATCTCGAGAGAATTACAAGCAGTAATGGCCACTGCAATTGAGACAACGGCACATCCAGCACAGCCTGTATTGCAACCGGCGAACACGAAATTACCAGAACATGTAATGTTTATGGAGCAGTCTCGGGTGGTGAGACATTGACTGACCTATTATCTACCAGAATTACCAATGTCATTGGATGCAGTGGGATAAACACCACAGATCACAAACATTAGCAGACACAAATACAGACTTGGATACTTGGACAGAACTCATTTCTGACATTACTAGAGGAAGAGAAGCCCACCTTCCAGCAACACACATTGAAACTGCACAGAGGACACGTGTTTAATGAGTGAAAACACAGTGTGCATCCAGAAAATATGATTTAATGTTTACCGTTGAAATGGTCTTGCCAAATGGGGAAAAGGAAATTGCTGAGGATAATGGAGGTGTAGTTAGACATGCCTTAGTCGAATTCTCGAAGTCGTTCTATGAGCAATGCACGATGGGAAAGGAATATAAGGTCACCTTTTTGCGACATGACTTCAAAGTATATGATTGAAAAACTATATCCTATAGCAAGGGTTTTGTTCTTTGGCGGGAAGCAACATAAATACTTCCAATTTTAAGACTTTTATGTCATCCTGTATCTATGGACTGGACACGTCTGCAGGTTCACATGATAACTTAATTAAAGAGTTCATGTCTTACATACCTCTGTCAGAAGCTAAAACTATCTCATTTGAAGGAAACTACGACGAAGAAGGAACCCAATTGAAATCTGCCCGACACTGAATATTTAGGTCTGAGCTATGTATCATCTTCACGTGTCTATTTACCAAAGGATGAACTTCCCACGAACCAAAATCAAAATGTACACTACAAACTGGCGCATTTTTCGGAGGTTCCGATTTTTGTTTTGACAAGTCGGGTGTCTGCAGCGGTTTACCCACACTTCAAATCTTAATCCATCATTAATTTATTCTGAACATGAAAACGAAAGAAACTGATATTATTATCTTGTCCTTTTTATGTACACTTTTCAACCAGCAAACAGAACACATTTAACATGTACCATAAAACATAATCCTACATATGAAATGATATAAGACTAATGAAGAACCGCAAATGACTTCGAACCAATGACGTCACAGGGCTCTTGACAATTACGACGGTCTTCATGTAGAGGAGGGCTGGCGTGACACAGTCGGTAGCGCGGCGGATTTGTAACCGGAGGCCCCGGGTTCAATCCTCTCTGCTGCCACTGAGTTTCGTCGTTTTGTTCTTGGGCAAGACACTTTCCCTTAGCCTCGTCCGTCGGATGGGGACGTAAACCGGGCTGTCCCGTGTATCGGTCTATCCTCGAGCACGTTAAAGAACCATAGGAATCTATTCGATAATATAGGGCTCGATAGAGTAGGGCACGGTTCCGGATTCCTATATATCCTTCCCCTCTCTCTGGGGCAGCTCTAAATAACCTATACTGTGTTGATGAGCCGTTAAACAACATTCAATTCAATTCAATTCAATTAGAGCGAAACTAGAAGCGTGTGAGCTATGGTGTTTAATTGACTACTGTGAGAAAACTGGACAACCAATAAGTGCTATATTTGAACACAATGTATATTACATGTATCTATCACAGAATATATGCTCAAAAGACGCGCAAAAGTTCACCTTTATGTCCTTCAATTCTTTGGTCAGTATTTGTTATCAGTGATTAAATTGTTTCAATACTAATATTGCGGCTGAATGTTCACACTTTCATGATTGTTGAGTATTAAAACACTCCTAAATAACACCAAAAAACAACAGTGGTGATTTGATTTGATATATATATGCAATCTCATTAAAATCGGACCCTTTATCTCTGCACTACCACGGCCTATATCGGAGAGTATCAAAGCGTAATGAGGGATTTGATTTTAATGAGATTGTATATATATTTTAATCGTTAATTTCACTAAACTGTTGAAAATGTAGAAAATGTCGAAATAAATTCTGTTCCAAACCATTTTAACCAGATAGTTTATGGTTTATTCATGTTAATTATTCACATTTAGATGGAGATGTTCCCCAAACAACTTCTTATGGGGTCTATGTGTCTCAACTTATTCGTTTTTCTAGAGCTTGTACTCGAGTTGAGGACTTAAATATTCGTAATCTTTGTATAACTAAAAAGCTACTCCATCAGCGCCACCGTAACCGTAAACTTCGTAAAACTTTTGTACATTTATGACGTAACACTGATCTTCTTTCCAAATGTAAAGTAATTTAAAAACTACTCTGCGACAAGGACTATCACAACCTGACTTCTATGGTAACGTGATTTACAAACTTCGTAAGATCCTTGGTCATGATCACTTCCACATTATCTTTGTTAATCTTGTTAAAAGGTTTATCAAAAGAGGTTATTACCCTATCATTTTGCAACGCACTGCATGCTTGGTGGTGGACCACCAAACATTTACAGTTCGCCACTATGCTTTCCTCTTCAATTGTGCGATGACCGGACAGGCTGTGGACCCTATGATGACGTCTACCTAAATTCCCAAAAGGACGGTGACGTTTGATGTTTGTCTGCAATCATGTCTTGTCGTGCCCTCATAATGGTTATATTCTCTTGTTGCTCTGGCTTTGTGGAATTCTAGGCTATTTTATATATACACACGAGCATAATTTTTACCCTATTAATGCTGCCTTGTTGGTTATAGAATAGTTCATGGCGGGGATTTCTTTATTTAGATTTAGTGACCGACCATTTTGATTTCGGGGGGGGGGGGGGGGGGGGGGGGGGGGGGGGGGGGGCTGTGATTTTCCTTTCAGCCGTTCTTCATTTCTTTAAAGCCGGATTTTATTTCGCCTAGTACACTGGCCAGATTTTATTTTGTTCGTCAACCTGAAAGTCAGAATATTTTGATTTTAAGTTTTACTATTCGTAGAATAAGAAAAGCTAATGTAGATATCCATATACTCAAACGTCTGCGTCGACGTCGGTTTTCATTTGTTTGCCAAGTCCAATTATTTCAGCAACCACTGATCAGTGAAACTTGAAATATGTCATCAGTACCAGCAAGGACACTGGTAGACAGATGCTCCATAATGTAATGCATTTAAGCAAAAGCATGGCCCTTTTTTACTTTGAATTTCTGGTTTAAGTTCTTTTTTGACAAGTCCGTGTATTTTTAACAACTGAAATTCGTAAATTTGACAAGTCCATGTATTTTAACAACTGAAAGTCGTACATCAACAAAACTTTAGTAAAGCTTGGAATATCAAGGTCACTAGTAGGCGCATGTTCCGTATTAACTCTATATTGCATTTAAGCAAAGTTATGTTCCTTTTTCGACTTCAAAATTCTGGTTTAAGTTTTTAGGCAAGGTGATTGTTAATTATTAATACAACTTCAGTAAAGTGTGGATGCTAGTAGACACATGCTCCATAACTCTGTATTGCATTTTAGCAAAATTATGGCCCCTTTTCTGGATAAATATTTTCTGTATTGTATTTTAGAAAGGTGTAGCCCCTTTTTCGATTTAGAATTTCTTTTATTTTATTTGTTGGCAATTCTATTTATTTCAATACCCACTAGCCATATACCGGTATCTCTGTCAAAGGAGCTTGACAAGTGTCATCGGAGTCATTAAGGTCACTTATATACACATGTTTCATAACATTTTCAACTTAGAGTTTCAGTTAAAGTATTTTTAAGCAGTTTCATATATTTCAATGAAACTCACTGCATACATCAAATAACAATGGCAAGCCTGTAAATTTCATTAGCCCCATAAACCCCACACATACGCCACCACCACCATCACCCCAGATAAATAGACAACTATTTGTTCTATTATATTTGGTTTCTCTTCAGTTACTATGTCTGCATCCCGTTCTCTTCCAACGCTTCCCATCCCCAACTTCACCCAACACACTCACTCTCCACCTTAGACTTCACCTAATAAAAATATTGTATTATTTCCGGTTTTTCCTATTCAGTAAAACTTCACTTCCCTCCCCACCCTCTTCAAGTTCATATTCTTTCTGGGGTATTGAAGG